>JALIZH010017280.1:0-57500 GCA_030522465.1 Rhipicephalus appendiculatus | reverse complement strand
ACTTTCGCGGGGGGGGGGGGGGGGGGGGTATCAATGGGAGCCTAACGCGCATAGATAATTTGTTTCTCCCTTCAGTATATGCTGGGATAATGCATCTGTTTGTACACTAACTTATGCCTCGGTTTCTATTTTAGACGTTGGCAGATAGTTCACACTTTTACACCACGCCTACCTTTGGCTCTGGCTAACTAAAGGTGTACCTAGAAAATACGTTGTGGCCTTCGACTTCGAAAAAACATGTACTCGGGCCTACATGACTATTTTGAGCATATTACAGTAGTAGCATTTAAGGGTGTAGCAAAATACGTTCCTCCCCAATGCACTCTCTGCTTGGCGATGCGAACATGGGGGAGACAGCAGGCGGCTGGGGCGCCGCCGAGGGAAAAAAAAGAAAATCACAAGGCGTAAGGGGGGGGGGGCCGCCGTAGTTCCGCGCGACGGATACCAACGGCATAGAGCCGCGGTTACGCGAATAGAGACAAACTTCGGAGCAACACAGTCTATATAAGGACATAATTGTAGTAGGCGCATTGCTTATAAATGTACCGTGCTTGGAATCAGCCAAGCCATTTTAAAAATGCTGCTTTATTGTTAAATTCGAGGCTCTTATTTACTAATGTTTGAAGTTTGAAAAACAGCGCGTAGACGAAAACGTCCTCTATTTTCAGAAAAAGACGTAATTCCATTCCCATTCCATTCCGTGCAAAAGGCGCTTAATTCCATTCCCATTCCATTCCTCCGAACGTTGTCCCCATTCCACTCCCATTCCATTCCGGGGTCGCGAAAATGTGGAATGATTCCGGAGTCATTCCAATTCCGGAGTGGCAACTCCGCAACACTGGTGTAAATGCACGACGAAATTTCATGATTGCGGTTTTCTACAGGCACAGTAATGAAGAAATTCATTTATTGGTTCAGGAATGGCATATTAATAACAATGGTAGCACAGGCATGAGCCAACTACCAGTGAACTTAAATAAATAAGAAATCAAATGTCTGAACAGTTGTCTGTCGCGTAGATCACCACGACTGATGGATAGCACCTCTTGCCTGGGCATGCGCAGATAAGTTTCGTTTTTACTTCATTTTTCACCACTGTGCGCGTGCGCCTTTTCATTTGTTCGCTGGAAATTGCAGTGTCCAGACTTCTTTCATGTGTCCGTGTTTGCATTTCACATCTTTTAATTTTGAGCTTGTTATATGGCCTTGTGATAATTATAAGCTTGTGGTAAAGTTATGTGACACCAGCGCAACACAAGGAACAAGGGACAAGGAAGAACACAAACGAGCGCTGAACTTTCAACTGAAGTTTATCTCCGAAACGGGACAGAGTATATAGAAAAAAACGACACGTGAACATAAAAGATTGCAAAGCACTTTTTGCAAAAAAAAAAACCTAAATAGTGTTAACAGCCCACCTCACCTGCGGCGGTCATGCGCACGAGACAAATATCCAACTTCTTTCTCCGTCAAAGCAATGGACGGGACACTCACGCAATTATCGCCAAGTCTCGCGATCTGTGCTGCCTCTATAATTTCCCGCGTTAATTGAGAGCCACATCGCCCCACCACTCGGCACCTCTCCAAAAGGGAGAGGTGCACTTAGCCCTTCATTGCAGCACTTGTGACACTGGTGAGTGCAAACCCCTTTTGGAGAGGTGCCGAGTGGTGGGGCGATGTGGCTCTCAATTAACGCGGGAAATTATAGAGGCAGCACAGATCGCGAGACTTGGCGATAATTGCGTGAGTGTCCCAGTCCATTGCTTTGACGGAGAAAGAAGTTGGATATTTGTCTCGTGCGCATGACCGCCGCAGGTGAGGTGGGCTGTTAACACTGTTTAGGTTTTGTTTTTTTTTTGCAAAAAGTGCTTTGCAATCTTTTATGTTCACGTGTCGTTTTTTTCTATATACTCTGTCCCGTTTCGGAGATAAACTTCAGTTGAAAGTTCAGCGCTCGTTTGTGTTCTTCCTTGTCCCTTGTTCCTTGTGTTGCGCTGGTGTCACATAATGAACCACCAACTTGCCCAAAAATGTGCCCTCTTGTGGTAAAGGTTCTAATTTGCACATCTTCAGCTCAATTCAAGCACTTTGTCATATCTGTATTGCTTCGATGCTAAAATGCTGCTACAGTCCTTTTGCCCGAAAACTCTGGAATATGAAAGCATTTCTTATAAAACATTTGTATAGAAATTCCAAGAAATCCATGACTTTTTACCTTTCTCAGGAGCCTTTTACGATGTAAAATGTGAAGCATTATGCTAAGCACATTTTAATAAAACAGAAAACGAGGCTCTCATAAGCCTCATTTATATGGCTAGATTCACATACATAATAAATTTACTGAAGAAATCTTGTTTCTAAGTTGTCCCATGTGTCATTAGACATTGGGCCACAGACATTACTTATTTTTCAGTGACTCTAAGGCCGGCTAGTGTATCTTCAAATGCAGAACCATGTACTTTGTCTTTTCGTAAGCACTGTGCTCTTATTAAAAAAGTATATCTGCTGTGGTAGCTAAACAGCTATGACATTTTCATGGGTGCGACCAGTCCATCCAGTAGTTAGTGGCCTGGCTGTGAATAATGGTGGGTGTTGGGCAAGCAACATAAATGAGTCCCCAAAAAAACTAGACTTTGCATAAGTTTATTTGCTGTAAGTACACCAGAAATACATTTAATCCAGTACAATCAAAACTGTTGTGTGTGACCTCATAATTTATTGCAATAGTGGGAACAGCGTCAGAAAATATTCGGGGGGCCTTGGTGTCACATCGCGGTATGTTCTGCAATATAATGTTAAATGGAATTTCCAGTACAGTCTCCTGGCTCTCTCCTGAAAGTAAAAATATGAGCAAGACAAAGGCGATGAAAAGAAAACAGCAGACTGCAGGGTCTAAGCTTTCCCAGCACCAAAAACTTTGTAAGGTATTCCTCTATATTTTCATAGTTAACTAGTACACCACAATCACGTACGGCATAGAACACTTCAGGTTGGTTCAACAGAAAGCAGCAGGTGAGAACCAACTGTGTAATGAGCTCAGAGTTAACAGCAGGAAGTGAACTATGAGTATTCAAGTAACATCAGCTACATCTAAGCCCTTGAGAACTCTCTATCGGTACTGATTTCTGTTGACCCGACAAAATATCGAAATGTGGTAAAAAAAATCACTATGAAAAAAAAAAAAGAAATCGCTCACACTAGCACAAGTAGGTTAAAGATTTCAAGCCAAAAGAAAAACTGGTCAATGCAGAAAAAAATGCCACGCCTGCGTAGAACACGTAGCACAATCACAGCATATGCTGGAGAAGTGGCCTTCCATAGACCCTTGGTAAACTCTCATGGCGTGCCTACTGCAAGTACACTACCTAGGTACCCACTACACCAATCGCCATCATTTTGCACAGTAACAAAGTACACACTGTGCATCTGTAAGGTGTTTACATAGCTTTCACACTTTATGTTGTGGCTGATGATAAGGATGAGGAATTATGGTTGAGCCCTTTGTAATGAGTGGGAAGCTTTCAACTATCCACTCGTTAAGCAGTTCACACGGTGTGATGTCTTGTGCAATTCTACTCTTGTTCCAAGCAATGTGACATCTGTTAGCGTGATTCCTCACCTAACATGATGCCTGCAAGGAGTAGTTTTGCGAAGAAGATTGAAGCACTTGCATGGCTTTATGGCAGGATGCATGATTACCATATGGATTCTGGCTTTGATTCCAGCTCACTGAGCTTTTTTTTCTTACTAAAAATGACAGCTGCGATGGACCCTGGTGGCAGTGGCAGACAATATTGCCACTGTAACTGGCTATTGTTGTGAGCTCATAACAACTCACACTGCACAAAGTATCTTTCTTTTGCGTTTAGTTATGACACAGCCGGAAATCATATGGCCCTACCAATGAAGAACAGCTGTGTGATACGGTTGTACGCTTATCATTTAAGAAATGACATACTTTGGCTGTCATTAGTGCACAACTTCCTGCAAAAGCACATTTTCTTGGACCGAATTAGTCATTTGCTTGCAGCAAGTTAGGCAGTGAGGCCATTGTTTGAATCATACTTTTGAGCAGCAGTATGCCTCACAGTGTATGCTATGACCAACCTTCATGAACTTGTTGAAATTGACAACTTTCTCATGACGAAGACAGAGCAACACTTTTTTATGAGGCTATCTGGATGACGAGGCGAATCTGATGAGCCTTGGCAGAATCAAAGCTGGCTGCTGTCTGTGCAATCATGCACAATACAGGCACTTTTTCGATGGCCCCCCGATGGGCACACGGCAATTTCAGTTCATCTCAGCTGGATACTCTCTTCAATTGGGATGCACTCTCTAAATTATAAAGCAGATGTAAGTTCTAACTTTTTGAAAACCTCGCGTGTGGAGTACCGCTTGGATGTGTTCCCTTGAGTCTCCCGCCATCTTGAATCATGCCCCCTGAGCCCTCTCTCTCGATAGACAAGAAAACCACAGCTTAGTGGCACTTCTGCTTCACAAAAGGTGTCGCAGAATGTCCCTTACTGGTCGCACACGGCCATAGGTCGGCAAAAAAATTAGAGCTCACTAAGACTCACTCATAAAACATACCTTGCCCTTAGGGCTCACTCGGACTCACACTCACCGATGTTTTGCTCAACCGGACTCACTCGAACTCAGACTCACTAAAATTTTCCTCAATCGGATTCACTCGGACTCAAACTTACCAAGATATTACTCACCTGGACTCACTCAGACTCAGACTCACAGCTCGATCTGAGTCTGAGTGAGTCGACTCATGAGTGAGTTTGCCGATCTATGCACACGGCGCTCAATCTGCAACTTCTTTACGCGGTAACCTTGTGGCTGGCTGCACACAAGCTGTCTCTACCATGCTTTTTCATTCATGCCATCGCACTGAGCCTGTACTATTCCAAGTTGCTTGTATGCTGCGTTTCACTTTGAACAGTACCGCTTGTGCTTTCCCTTACTGCTTGTCGCGCTTGTGGAAGAGAGGCTAGCTTTTACCCCGGCTGTGTATCTGTGCTGAGCTTGTGCTGCACTGATCGTCAATTAAAATGACAGCAAGGCTATGGCAGACCTTTTGCAACTTGAGCTGAAGGTACACACCACATATGAGCGAAAACATTGCTAAAAACATCTCGTACTAATACCTTCATGATAAACGGTTGCTTAACGCCTGATGAAACAGAAATATCCGACACCTTTAATGAACACTTCAAATCAGTCTACACACGCGATAACTCACGCACGCCTCATACTGCTGCATTTGAAACCTTGCCTGCCATTGGTGATCTGGAAATTAATGAGATGGGAGTGTTTGACCTTTAGACAAGAGAAAATCCTCTCGACCAGATGAAATACCTAATGCCTTTTTAAAAGGTATGCGCAGTGGTCGTCTAAATTTCTGACAGTTATATTCAACACATCTCTGTCATCAGGTACGTTACCAGATGACTGGAAACTGTCCTAAATAAGGCCTTTATTTAGAAGTGGGAACAAACAACTCGTTACAAATTATTGGCCAATAGCTCTAACCTGCTCATGCTGCAAGTTATTAGAGAACATCATTCATAAACACATTACTGCCTTTCTTGATACTCATTCTATTCTCTCAGCCGCTCAGCATGGATTTAGGCGAGGCTTTTCCACCATCACCCAGCTCATTGAAGCAGTTCATGATTTCGCCTCGGCTAATAAATGACCAAGGTCAAATTGGTACAGTGTTCTTAGACTTCGCCAAGGCATTTGACAAAATCTCCCACACAAAAGTACAAGTTAAGCTTCATGGCATACAAAAAGATATCTGGCTTTGTAATTGGCTTTAAGCTTCGCGATATATCGGCAGCAGTATGCTGTGTACAACGAGCAGTATGCTGTGTGCGCTGAGTAAGGCAAAACCAAGAGTGGTTTTTTATGTAAACATAGCTGTCTGTGTAAGCACACAAAACTGCCTGCACACAAGCACTGCATTGACCATTCTTTTCAACAAAGGCTCACTGGGTGCTGCTATAATCCCCTCTGGGATATTGCAAATATGCGTGACCCTTCAGCAATGCTTTGCCAAGACAACTGCACCAGCCTTTATACTGCTGTGCAAGCCCATAAATGAACATTTTCGGCTATACGTGCAGCACGGCACAGACGACGGACAAGGAAACAGATGAAACAAGCGCTGCCTCTCAACTGAAAAAATGTATTGAGTGTGCAAACAAAATATACATTTAAGTCACATGGCATGTACCATGTAAACGAGAGAAACGGGGGGCACAGGCCATTCAAAAATTCTATTTCCTTACGAGTGAGAAACAGCGCTAAAAGACGGGACAAGAAAGAACACGGGACCACGGGACCTTACTGCAGTTCTATTTCCTTTTGATGCAGTGCAATAGATGTTCAGCTGACACACGAAGCAGAATCTATGTGCATGTACTAAGCCTCAACTATGTCGGATCCTTATTCCTGAACAGAACAGCAGTTTCCTGAAACAGGGGTTGGAACTGGCATATTCGGCAATGTGCAGCCAAGTTAGAAGTCGTATAATTTTTGCCAGCTGCGTGGTGCTCTCTGAGGCGAATATTCAAGATATGACCAGTTTGCCCATAATACACTTTGCCACATGATAGCAGTATCGTATGGACCACCCCCACGGAACATGGGACGAACTTTGCGTGTGCTTAGTCTGACACGAGGTGATTGGCATTCGCCAGGGTTTGCCTTCCAGATGGCGTAACCTACTTAGCGTGTTCCTTGCAGAGGATACTACTTGCACTTGATATTTAGCGGCTACCTTCTTTAAACCATGCACCATCCGGTGTGCTTATGGAACGAGCAAATTTTTTCCTGCCTCTTTGAGTCTGTTCTTGTTGAGGGTTGCCTTTCTTAAACTTTTTAGAAGCCCTTCAAAAATGCAAATGATTGTGGCCTTTGGGAATCCCCTTTCTTTTAACCGCTCCAGCTGCCGTGCAAAGCTGAACTGCGCGACATGGTGGCACGAATTTGTGAGAGTGGAACCTAAGCACATTGCCACTATGCCCCTTTTCACTAATATAGAATGAGCTGATGAAAAATGCTGCATTGGTTTGCATGATCTAATATTGTATTGCCAACAAATGTGCTGTGGATTGAATTCTATCTTTAAGACTAAAAATTGAATTTCATTATGAAAAGGCAACTCGTGAGTGAAAGCCAGACCTAGTCCTCCGTCCTGAAAGGTTGAAACAATCTTGTTTACTTCGTCTGGCTCATTGTGCAAACGCGTAATCACTAAATAATCATCGACGAACCTGAAGATTATCACCGCCGCTGCTGTCAAGGTTCCTTCCAGTTTTCAGTCAACCCTACAGAGAAATATTTCGCTTAGAATGGATGCCGCCTGAGAGCCAATGCATACGCCCTGCCTTTGGATCATCACTTTTTCATCCCAAAAGGGAAATGTGGACTGCATGTAAAACAACAAGAGCTCAAGAAAATAGTAGATTGGCAGACCACTTACATTCCTGAATTTTAACTGGTCCATTACAGCAATACATTCTTTGACACTTGACATCAGCTGCTTTTGCGGAAGGGTGTAATACAGGTCGCTTACTTCAATGGTAAGGGCAGATAAATATCAAAGCTCTTCTGTGTGTAAATATGTGACTACATCATCCGAATTCCTCACCTTGAATGGGCCTTTTATGTGAAGCCCTGTGAGGTGTTTCTGCAAATACAGTGAAACCTCGGTGATACGAATCTCATGGGACCACCAAAAATATTCGTATCATCCGAAATTCGTATCACCAGAAAGCATGAAAAATTAGCATGCGACAAAAAAAAAACTGGCGTACATTTTCATTTTTTGTTTTTCTGAGCCATAGCAACGTCAGGAACAACTCTGAATGATTGTCAGTTAAGCTTTTAGATGTCGGCAATCAAGCCAGCACTCATAAATATACGGCCCGTACATGCGTGTTTAATTAATGAACCAGGTGCGTTGTGACTCGCGACAGCAGTAGCTCCTTCCAAATTTTAGTATGCTTTTTCGCATGACACCGGAGTACACCGGAGTACAAGCGCATCTTTTGTTAAGTAACAAAAGAAGTGCTTGGACGTGAAATATCAAGACCACAAAATTTCAGAACCACGGTCCTATGTTATGATTTTGTTATCGTTTTTTGGGAGATTTACTGCCGTGCCCCCACAAGTGCGACCTCAAAAATCGCGCATGTTGACGTTGTGAGGCCTGACTCCTTCGCGAAGACCGTCCTCGCCTTCTATCGGTCCTCGTCCACCTTTTACAGGATATCTGATGCACGAGGCAGGCATCACAAGTACGAGGCAGGTTTAAACATACTACAACGACAGCACCCCGCGTCGATGCGTTAGAAAAAAAAACGCATGCTGTCAATGCCCTCTGTAATATAAATGCGAAGGCACACGGAGGGACATTAGAGCCTCAAAGATTCGCGCACACAATCTCGGAAACCGTGACGCGTCTCTCAAGGTTCGTTCTGACCGTAAGAAAGGTATTTTTCTTACACCGTAATTATGACGATTTCGCGGTGCGGCGTGCATGCCCGCGCTTGCGTTCCCGCGCTCGCACGTGCTTGGCGCGTCTTCCGCGACAGCACGGACAGCACCTCTTCGTACCTGGGCAGTAGCGTACGTTCGTATCAAACGAAGCCGGGTGAAAATCGGTTCGCAAGAAGCGTACTCCATTACATTGGAGGCCAATAGGCCTGCCTTGGCCGGGACCAAATAAAAATTCGTATCACCCCGAAATTCGTATGAGCTGTGTTCGTATCACCGAGATTTCACTGTAACCCGAAACCACAAAGTGCCAAGTGTTTCTTTCTGAAACAAGTGTGCAGAAAGGTAGTTGAGGCTTGCGGGTTTTTATAGAGAAGAAAACATCTAAACAATGTTTTTTTTTTGTCGGTTTCACTCCCCTAAATCCCTAGTGAAAAAATCCGTATGTACGGAAGATACGGATCCGTACATATGGAATTATGGCATTACGGATCCGCATGATACGGATCCGCATAATCCATATATATGGATTATACGGATATACGGAATCCATATATATGGATTATGCGGATCCGTATCCTCCGTATATACGGCTTCCATATATACGGAAATGTGGTATTATGGATGCCATAATACCATAGTCATTTTGGTTTAGCGAGTCCATACAATGCAGGCAAGGTCTTCCATTAAGTCAGAACTTGTTTGAGGACAGCTTAATCGAGAGATCAAAGTAAACTGAATAATGTTTATTCTGCACATGTACGCGCAGAACAAGCCTAAACAATGTGCACTGTCAGATGACAACACCCTCGCATGCACCACGCAGAATAACCACAAACAATGCGCACTGTAAGACAAGACGACACCCTGGCACACATCACCACCCACACACTTGTTCACGTCTGCCCCCCACTGGTTATGCTCCATGTGTCGAGAATGTAGAAACAGTGGCAGTTCTCACACGCAGAGTAAGCATAAACAATGAGCACTGTCAGGCGACACGACACCCAGGCACACACCAATCAGAATAAGCATAAACAATGCACACTGTCAGATGACAAGACACCCTGGCACACGCCACAACGCATGCACTTGTTCACACTTGCCGCCATTGACCATGCCTGATATGACGAGAATGTAGAAACAGCAGCAGATCTCACGCGGCACTGCAAACGGAATGCAACTAATCTTCCACCCTTATCTACAATGAAGGCATGGCATTCACACTGGCAATAAAACTGAACCTTTATTCTGCACGCGTACCTACGTATGCAGAATAAGTACAAACAATGTGCACTGTATGCCAAACGACACGACACCACTGTACTGGCACGCACCACCACATACGCACTTCTTCACGTCTGCCACCACTGACCATGCTAAATATTATGAGGCTGTAGAAATAGCACAATCTCTCACACAGGTCCTGCCGTTGCGAGGTAATCGCATTGACCCGCCATCCTTAACTGCAATGAAGGCATGGCATTCTCACTGGCGGGTAAACCTTCGAAGCTGTAATGCCAAGCAAGCGGGAAACGTGGTCGAGCAAGCAAAGCCCATGGTGACACAAAAATAGGTGGTTCTCCGATGTAACTAGAGTTGTGGCAGGTCGCGTCATGCACCTCCGGGTTCCCAAGGCGTTACGAGATCCTGCAGATTATAAACCTTTCCTGCAGGCACACACGCACACACACGGCAGCGTCCGATACACTGGCAGGAGCGCCTCAAGCCACGAAAGACAAGCCCAACGTAGGTGGCGCCGCGCCGCGGTGGAATGTAGCGTAATACCATGGTGGGTGAGAGGGAAAGACGACGGTCGCCGAGGGAGCGTTTGACGGGCACAGAATTGTATAGAGGAGGCTATGAGGGAGGGCGGCCCCCTCCCTCTTAAGTGACAAGAGGGAAAAGGGGGCGCCCCTCCCACCCCCCTCCCCCGTGCGCTCGCCTATGGTCATGGTTTCACGTAGAACACCATGCTTTCCGTATACTACTATTGCCACGTGGATCTTTCCGCATAGCCCATACGGATTCCGTTTGTTCTTTCCGTATATTCCGTATCGCCGTATGAGTCTATCCGTATAACAGATATGGCATCCGCATGTTCCTTATGGCCACATCCGTACGCCCATACGGAATTCCTTATGTACCATATGATGCTTCCGTACGTTCCTTAAAATTTCCGTAAGCATCAGTATACGTCCGTACAAAATCCATATATTTTATACGGAAAATATGCGGAATCCGTAAGTTTTCCGTATGACGGTATGCGGATTTTTTCAGTAGGGATAGCCGTTCAAGGTTCATGTAACAACTTATTGGCTTTTCTTTACTCTCTTAGGATCGATGACCACCTCTTTAAAAATTTTTGCCACACGGCTAAAGCTTTTCCTGAAAATTGCTCCTTGTTAAAAAAACATGGTTGATCCCTCCGTCATAGGAATCGGTATAACACGAAAGTGAAACGTGTCCTTACAGAAGTAGTAGAATGTTTACTGCACATTGATATAAGAGAGCTTGCACAATGTCTATTGGTGTGTTGACAGTTATAGCACCCTTTAACGTGGATGCATCCACGTTGACGCTTGATGGTAAATCTGTATCCCGACGACTAACGTCTATGATCAATGATTAAAGAAACCCTTGTGGTCATAGATGCTTGTGGTAGCTGTACGGTGAGAGCGGAGTCATTGAAAGCGGTGTGACAGCCAGAAGAGCGTCAATGATTGGGCGCCGAACTTGGGCTAAGGTCGCCTACTCGCGGCATGTTAGAGTTATTGAACAACGCTGCCCGATCAGAGGGGAACGCAACGCGCGTCGTGTCTTCCCCATTGGCCGGCTGCGAGTTTTCGCGGGGCGAGCTAGGCTAGGAACATGGCTAGGGACGCGGAGTTACGGCCATGCAACGCACTCGCGCGTCGCACAGCTATTTTTGGTATGGACGGATGCTACGAGTATGGATGCTAGGGGTAAGGTCGCCACCTGGCAGTGTGTTAATGCGTCGGCAAAATTGCACGTTTACTATTCGAAACACGCCGAATGGGACGGACGCGGAGAAACAACGCTTTCAAGAAACTAATCGTGCATTTCATGGTCATAATGCATTACTTCTCTTAGCAAGAGCACTGTTAGAGGACAGTGATAGATATAAAAGGCTTGTTTTTAAAGCCTGCAAAGTGTGTGACCGTGGCGCAGTGGATAGTGTGCCCGGCATCTCTTGACGCGGACCTAGAGGTCGCAGGTTCGACTCGCGTTGACGGAACTTTTTTTTCTTTGTCTTCTGATCATGTGTATTTTTTCGACGTCATTTCCGTGACGGAAATACGTCACTCAAATCTTGGTGGACCTTGGCATAAAACACTTTCGTGTTTAAAAAAACTCCTTATTTCCTTATCAGCTCTCAATAATTCAACCTTATTCTTTCTTAAGAATTGCACAACTGGCTGACTTCGACAGGTTCTGCCATTTGCAGTGCACCTGCCCTGGGACTTACAAAGCACGTCAATGCATTCAGAAACACATCCAGACCTTTCTGTATCCTCAATAGGCTAGATCTAATGGTGGCTATCTCTTCCACGGGACTCAAGTTCGGTTCCATGTAAAACTTCGGTCCTAGTTTAGGTATTTACAAGAGCTTATCTGTGCCGTGCTGCACGTTTGCCCGAAAATGTTAACTTACCAACTCGCCCAGCTTGCTGTGCTTTCTCTTTCGATTGAAAATGGCTTCTAGGAGAAAGCACTAGCAAAGAGCATGGCAGCCAACACAAACTTGTGATGCAAGAGGCTACTGGTTATTTATGTTAAAACAAAGTTGGTGTCAATGTCATGACGTAAGGCGTTTTTCGTGTAGTTCCGCCACATGCACTTAAAAGTTGATTTTAAATATGTGCTAGGCTATATTGGCCCTTTATATTTTGTAGATGCGTATATTTACACACAGATCTATCCCACAAGTTATCTCGTCTTTGAAACTTCATGTCAGTACTCCTTTTAGCTGAACTGCGTGGAGACAGGACAAAACAAGGTGCATTTTTGTTAGTTTCCTTGCACAGTTTTCCCTGTGACATGTGGAACAGTCTTGGGAGAAAACAGCGCTTTGCCATAGGTTGCGAGACACTGGAAGTCATAAAGAAATACATATGGACGATGAACGGGCAGTAGGGCAGCTGTTAGGCGCATCAGAGCAGGGTACGTACCGCTGGGAAAACACCAATGAGGGTCTGCATATGTATTCGATCGAGCTAATGGTGATGAGCAGGTAAATTTCAGCAATAATGTTCACGCCTAACCGTCATTTGGGCTAAAACTTTGCCCATTGCAACCACCTTTAGCTGCAAAGACATGAACACAGTGCATGCCGCCACCTCATGTAATCTGGAAGGTTGTACGAGAGCTTGTACTGACCCGGACCGCAATATTGGGAAGGGGGGAGGTGGAACCTGAAGTTTATTTTATTATTATTTACTTATCAAAGCTGTAGGTTTTCTGCAGACCCATACAGCGAGTGGGCATACTTCATCGCAGACACTCAGTAAAATATGACATATGTCCAAAAAAGGCAGCAGGGACGACACGAGCAAGACTGGAACACTTTTCAAGAGCCGGTACATCAATACTAATATAATACCAATATTGCTACGCTTCGCTACTCGATAAAAAAGAACAAAGGTGCCATTAGAAATCACATACTACACATGACAAAAGAAATGCACAAGAAAAAACGCTGTGGTTCAACTCTGCAAAATACTTTCTGCACCTTTAAATCAAGAGAATTAACTACGGAGGATCTATTAGCTGCTTCACAAATGTACAAAACTGATCCAGGTTTGGATTATTTACAGCTCCACTTGGCAGTGTGTTCCAAGTGTTCTCAGCGCGAGTGAAATAAGAATATTTAAACGTATTGCAGTGCACACTAAATGACTAATACATTTATTGTGGCTAGTCCTAATAGAGCGACAACCGGGTGGTTGAACATTGTCGTCTGTACTGATTTTAATGTGGCCGTAAAAGTGGAGATAAATAAACTTCATAGAAGCAACATGACGCCGGCAAGACAAAGTTAGCAAGTGCACTTGTTTGCGCATTTCTGATGCGCTGTTGTCCCAGGAATAGTTTGAGTAAATAAACCTCAGAGCCATAATCTGTAATCTTTCAAGTTTGTCGCAAACACACTTTTGATGGGGATCCTGCACTATACTTCAGTATGCTAGAGTAGGTCTGAGCAGGGTTTTAGAAAGTTTAAAGGCTGGAGGGGCTTTGTTCAATATTCTGCGCATAAATTCTAGCTGCTTAAATGTCTTGGCACATGTATTGTTAAAGTGCTCACAGATCTCAAGTCAAGTGAAAATGTGACACCCAAGTATTTTACCATGTCAACTTGTGTAATATTCAAGCCATTAATGTACTGAAATGGTAAAGGTAGTTTTTTCCTGGTTAGGCTGATGAACACTATTTAGGACACGTTTACTTCTATACCCCACATATCACACTATTGGGCAATGTTTTGTAAAGAATTAAGTTTTAGATGGTCATCACTACTGCGTATGGCGGAATAAATGACACAGTCATCTGCGAAAGGTTGCAAAGTTACACCTGGTTCTGCACAAGAGATGTCGTTGACGTAGATAAGAAATAATGTTGGCTCTAAGACAGAACCTTGGAGTATACCGGAAAAAAATGCTTAGGCAGTCAGAATCAACATTATTTAAGGTTACATAATGAGTACAATCTGCTAGGTAAACCGAGATCCATGTCATTACTTTGCTGTTAATGCCAATATCGTTTGAAGCTTGGCTCTTAATTTAGAATGAGGCACACAGTCGAACATTTTCGCAAAATCTAAACATTGCGCGAGTTCGTAATTTAGAATCAATTGTGCTCATGAAGTCCTGCATTATTTCCGCGAGTTGCGTTACCGCGGAGAGCCCCTTCAAAGCCATGCTATTTAGGGTACAGTATATTGTTAATTTCTAGGTATTCTATGACGGCTTTGTTGAGGATATGCTCCATTCATTTACAGTAACAAGTGGTTAGTGATACGGGTCGATACGTTTGCACAATAGATTTGATACCACTTTTACGGATCAGGATAACTCTAGTGCGTAGCCAATCTGCGAGAAGCGTGCTATTTTTCAGTGAGACCATAAATATTTTAAACAGAAACGGGGTAAGTTGTGCGTAACACTTGAGAACCACATTTAGGATTATATCTACACCTGGTGATTATTTTCCATCTAGTTGTAAAAGCAGGTTCAAGATACATCGTTCAGTTATCTCGATTTCCCGCATAGCTGAGTTACGTTCAACAAGCTGTCCTTGGACTGGGCATGTTTGGCGGAACGCAGAGTGAAAAAAGGAATTAAATGAGTTAGCTATTGGATGGGTGTTTTCAATAACAGTGCCGTTGATTTCCACGTTACGGATCGGACTGTCTGGCCTAGCTAGGTAATGCCGAAATTTTCTCAGTTGCGTTGTCATAAAATCTGCTAAAGTGCGCGAAAAAAAGTTATTTCTTCCTTAGCGCTACAGGGTTTTAAATTCTTGGTGGTACTGGTTGATTACACTTGAATCGCAATTGCGCTTGCGCATTTTTTAAAGTTTTCGTTTCTTATGAATAATTTCACGTGCTATCCATGGAGTTCTTCGTTTTATTCGCCAGTGAGAAATTCCTCCTTTAAACTTGAGCCATAAGTTGTCGACATCGTCGCATGATTCAGTGCATAAATTGTTTAATTACATTTCCACGTAATCAATAATACTGTAGCGCATCACCATCGCCATTCATTATCATCATCATTTACCAACACCGCGCCGCGCCTCTCGCGCAGCTCATGCAGAGCTCGAGCCGCGAGACAGTTAGAACGAGTTCACGCGCCTGGCGGACTGGACGCCGGCAGCTGCCGCCGCTCCGTTAGGCCTTCGCTCAATAAAGTGGCGAGACAGCGGCACGGCCACGTTGGCCGCCTTCACGACGACGTCTCTCGTCTCTGTCCATCGCTACAGTGGTGACCCGGACAACACGCCTTTCGACGAGCGGCCACTGCCATGTTTCGACGTCCCTACCCGCAAGTGCCACCGTTCAACCCGGTCTACCCCCGAGTGTGGTTTAAGCAGCTGGATGCCATTCTCATAGTGGATGGCGTCACCGCACAACCGGAGATGCACGCCATCCTGCTACACGCCCTCCCGGTTGAGCTCCGCCATCTCGCGGCCGCGTCGACATCCAGCCAGCAGCCATACGACGACCTCTGCACAGCGGTGCTGGCCTCCTACGGGGAAATCTACCGCCCGCTTCCTATGAGCCGCGAGTTCAGGGTTTCCCCTCCGTCGACTCCAGCTCTAAAAGCCAGCCCGCAGCTCTCCCTTTACTACGACATTTCTTCCCCGGCTACGATTCCTTTTACCTCGGGTCCGGGCACAGGAGCACCCATTCCTGCGCCCGACCACGACGACCAGGTAGAAGACGCCCCTGCGTGGACCGACCTTCCCGAGGACCTCCCCGAGGGTCTCCGAAGGTACGAGGGTCCGTCACGCATGCCTACCACTCGCCCGTCTTCCCCAACCTCAACGGCTCGTGACACCTCTGACACATCAGACTCCACGACGGTAACCTCGCCGCACGCCCTGGAGTCTGCCACAGACATGGTCACCGACCGAGTTTCCTTCGACCAACCGAACCTTCCATCGGCATCAACGCTCTGCGCATCTTGCCAACAACGACCACCATCGACCTCGAAAACAACCACAGCAGAGGTTCGCACCCCTCACCAGCCACGGCCGAACGTGCGGGATGTTGCAACCATGACGGAAACTCTCGAGGACCGCTCATCTGGCTCGCCACAGGTACAGCAGACCACGTGTGCCCAACTAACCACGCAGGCAGGCAACCAGCCTGCCGTGCCGCGTACATGCTCCCCTGATCTGGCCCCCCAAGATTTTTCGGTGACTGCATTTGACGCACCTTCCCGTCCCTCTTCCGTATCCAGTGCGCTTCCTGTCGAACCCAAGATCCGTTATCACGAGCAACTGCCGCTCAAGAGCAATCGACCGAACACTGGGACGACGAGCTTGACAACTGCAACAGCACCGACTCCCTGCCCCACGTGCCGCCATCGCTCGGGCCAGTATGGAAAGTTCCGACGTTGGATTGACCCACAGGCGGTCTCGCTATTGAATCGGTCCAGAGCCACTCTGCGCGCAAGCGTCAGTCGATGGCCGCGCTCGTGCAGGAAACACCAACAGCTACTTCCGACAGCTTGCCTTCGCCAAGACTCTCGCCCGCTGCGCAACTCCCAGAGCCGCCCACCAGAGACCCATTGGCTCCCGATGGTCCCTTCACGTTAAAGACCTGGACTGCCCACGGACACTTTGTTTCGCGCTATGGACACTTGTATATACGCCCCCCATAATTTTGTATTACGGGTTCATTTCTGCGGGGGGGAGTAATCTGTAGCGCATCACCATCGCCATTCATTATCATCATCATTTACCAACACCGCGCCGCGCCTCTCGCGCAGCTCATGCAGAGCTCGAGCCGCGAGACAGTTAGAACGAGTTCACGCGCCTGGCGGACTGGACGCCGGCAGCTGCCGCCGCTCCGTTAGGCCTTCGCTCAATAAAGTGGCGAGACAGCGGCACGGCCACGTTGGCCGCCTTCACGACGACGTCTCTCGTCTCTGTCCATCGCTACAATACTTTCATCGTTTGCTCTGCGATAATCTTTAATAAATATATGTGAATTTTTAGTGACACCTTTTGTCAGGCCAAGATTAGGAAATTGAATAAGTACCAGTTTATGGTTGGAGATTCTATCTTCCACCGCAACTTCAGCGTCTATTGAGCTAGAAATCAAAGCAGGGTCTAAGATATTAGAAACACACCTTTGGACGCGTGTCACTTGTGTTACGCGTTGAGGTAAGGAAAAGCCTAGCATGGCATCCCAAAGCAGCTCGCAGCTGTTTGCCTCCCTATTGCTGACGGTTAAATTCCTGCCAAGTCGAAGTCACCAACAAGTACTAGCTTCGTCCAATCATGTATTTTCTCGAGAAGGTAGTTGTGCAGTTCCATAAGGTAAGTTTCGGATGCCCCAAGTCGTCTGTACACTCCACCTATCAGTAAAGGCGTGGCTTCAAATGTGACAGTGCACCAAAGACTCATGGTTAGGTACACCACGTTCCTCTTGAAACGTCAGACCATCCCTTACAGCGATGGCTACACCGCCTCCGCAGCTATCACGACCTTTGCAATTTAGGCTATAGCTTTCTGGAATTATTTCAGAATAGTGTATACCGGGATGAAGCCATGTCTCGGTAATCAAGATATTACGCTAGGTGCATAAGCCAATGAAATCGCCTCTAGTTGATCCGTCTTGTTCACTGTGCTTCTAGCATTGAAAAATAATAAAGAAAACAACTTATTTTCCTGAAATCATACATCTAAACTATGACTATGGCCCTCACGGCCAGCCTTCTCGGAATGAGCCGACTTCAGAGCTATTCTCTTTTCCTCGTGCTCATCCCATGCATACAGCATGTAATTCATTTTCAGTTTATCGTAAAGAAGCACAACCTTATCACAATAATAATAATATCTGGGGTGTTACATCCCAAAACCACGATATGATAATGAGGGACGCTGTAGTGGAAGGCTTCGAAAATTTCGACCATGTGGTGTTCTTTAACCTGCACTGACATCGCACAGTACACGGGCCTCTACCATTTTGCCTCCAGCGAAATGCGACCGCCTCGGTCAGAATCAAACCCACGAACTTCGAGTCAGCAGACAAGCACTGTAGCCACTGATCCACCGTGGCGGACAACCTTATCACAATGTCCTTGGTTACGTTTTGAGGACTCCCACAAGATCCTGCGCGATTCACGAACTGCGAATGAAAAATCCTCTGATACCTTTTTTGGTATCAGAGGATTTTATGCCTTTCAGCTTTGAGGAGTTGCGCAGCACTGCCATTTTTTTCGTCGAAATCCTAAAACCGCAGTATGATGGGTCAGCCCCGACTCGTTAATCTCTTGCCAACGCGATGTACACGTTCCACTGTTTTTACTTTTATTTTCAACAAATGGTTAAAGATATCCTTCTCGACATATTTCCACAAAGACGCCAAGCTTTCATTGTTATTTCCTGGGACACCGTACATCACAATGTTGTTAAAGCGGCTTCTGTTTTCCAAGTTATCCATGTTACTGCTCAATTTTGCAACTTGTTTTTGAACCGTATTCACTATTGCTTCACACGTTTCAACTTTTCCTTTACAGCCTTTGAGTGCTGCAAGTGTATTCTCAATGAGAGACAGGCATGTTTAGACCCTCTGCATTCCAATTTGAAGTTCAGATTGTGAAGCCTTGATTTCTGTGACAGTATTTAAAATCTTCTGCAGAACATCATTATTAGTCCCTGGGTTTTCTTCTACATCACCACTGATAATTAACAATAAGCACATTATGCGATAAGCATCCATACAACATGACCACTAACAGGCAAGGCTTTGCATAACGATATTTTTCACCAACCTGTGCACAGAAGAGCACGAAATTTAGCATCATGCACCTAGCGGTGCCACCGAGCCCACTGAATGGTGAAAGTAGGCATTGTCCCAATATATGCTGTTCCTGAGAGGTCTCTGGAGCTACGGGTTTGCCAAAACTTCTGTCAAGGTGAACCGGGTTGGGCGTCATGAAGTCAAACCGGAAAAACGATATGGTTCTAACTTTGGTCAGGTGAACTTGGTATGTTGCTTTGGATGTCACCGGGGCAATATGTCTGCAGGGAGCTGCAAACGAGGCATGGCCGCACAGATTGGATTCCAGGAAGACCTGTACACAGAAGAGCACGAAATTTAGCATCATGCGCCTGGCGGTGCCACTGAGCTCACTGAAGGAGCTATGTGTTACGAGTAAGCAGTGTAGAAATTTGGGCTAGTTGGTGTGAGTTCATCTTGGTCAAACTGCATGGTGAGGCAGGATACTAAGAAGGAAGTGAGACAAACAAGTGCAGAATTGCAAGTTTTTGTGAGACGCCATTCTTTTATGTGAGGACTGATTGCATTAACTACAGTAAGAAGTATGCGTATGTAATTAGAACATGTCGTATGAGTTCGGTAATTTCAGAAAATATTAGATTGCTGTTTCTTTTCGCATCTATCGGATTTATGCAGGTCACTGAAGTTTTATTTATCATACACGGGACCGGATTTATCAAAAATGCCAGCCACTGCAGTGGCCGGCAGATTTTACTGGTAGAGCACAGTGAAATACTACCCTTGTATATCGGTGCTGCTCCTTCGGCGAAAGTGCAGGTTAAAACAACCTGTCTAAATAAAAAAGCAACGCCTTTCATTCTAGCAAATTTCATGTTGAATATTGTTAGAATGTACAATATACCAATTATTTATTAACTGCAAAAGAACCAAAAGCCTAAACAGTCTGTCCATAAAGTGCAACATCATGTACTTCTCCTTGTAACTTAAATGCCTAGGTTGCACTGAAAGCACAGACGTAATCACAAGCCTATTTCTTTCTGAAAGTAAACAGAATATGAGTGGAAAATTTATGCGTCGTGAAGCATCAGGAAAAGCCGTACTGATCAGCAAATGAATTATGTATCACGAGTAAATGTCGGGCGCCCTGATGTCATGAATATACAGAAATCTAGGGCTGTCAGCCAGAAGCCAAGAAGCTGTGGGTTAATTTAACTTTTTGGGACATCATATACCAGTGTACATGCATGTGTGCATATATTTATTTTGTTAAACATGGTAAACAACTTGTGCTTAGTGACTCAAAATGTGTGTTTGAAAATGTGGGACTGTCGACTGCTAAAAAAGGCTGATTTGCTGCTTAAAGTGAGATTTTAGCTGCTCCAGATGTAGCGCTAAATTGATTAAGATCGATCACATCGCTAGTACGCATTAAACCACGCCATTTGAAAGGACCGCGTGCTGGGCATGTCCCTGTTGGTTATTTCATTTTAAAGACGAGCAATAAAAGTGAATTTTATTAGACTGCAGATCTTGCCAAATCTTTCTTGGAATTTTAGTCAGCAGTATACCGAAAACCAGTGTTACAATGCTTGACATAGATAGTAGGAGTAGATAAGAAACAAAACTAGGAGCAGATCAGAAACAATGCTTTCCACCAGTACAGAATTGGCGAATCTGGACCTTTCATCCAATGAAGGTCAGCGAATACCAGCACAAAACATGTTCATCCACAGTAGTACCCGTATTGTAAAGGACCTGCCCGCTGAGGTGGTTCGATGCCAAACTAGTTGGTTTTTCTTGAGTGCACTTGATTGTTCACATTAATTGGTTTCGGGCCTTCCTTACACTTGTCAAGCATCTTTGATATACGCTAATTCTTTTCTGTTTGTCTTAACTAGCTGTGACTTTTACTCCTTACTTGTCATGCGCGAGGACATTAAGATGCTGTGTACGTCAATTTTTCAGATGCAATCTCATACTGTTTGCTGTGATTTCTCTGGACACACCTTTTTTCCTTGTTTGTGATGAACTAGCTGTGTAATTGTATTCTTTGCTTGCTTTTGATTAACTCGCTACGTAATTCAACATTCACTTTGTCGTGTGCAGTACGGAGTGCTGTCACATGCAGCAGTACAGTTCCGTATTCAGCAATTTCTCAGATGTACTCACATGATGTTTCATTTATTCTTATGTCGTTTTAAATTCACTCCTGCCCAAGACCGGCAGTGTGTACGAGATAACTAAATAAAAATAAGCAAACAAATAAATCAACAAATAAATCAGATGTTCAGGCTCAAGTCTGTGCTTACCGAGCGGTGTCGTATGCCTAGTGCTACCTCCGAGGGAACAACTCCGAGAGAACACTGTCCCCTTCGAGTTCGAATTAACGAGCTTTTACTGTATCATGTTATTCAGCAAGCATCAACACCCCCAAGAAAATGTTTTTCTTGTGTTGCCTCGGAGGTGTGTTCTACACTCCGGGGGAACACCCCAAGAAAATGTTTTTCTTGTGTTGCCTCGGAGGTGTGTTCTTCACTCCGAGGGAAAGCGTTCCCTCGGAGTGAAGAACATACCTCCGAGGCAACACAAGAAAAACATTTTCTTGGGGGGTGTTGATGCTTGCTGAATAACATGATTCAGTAAAAGCTCGTTAATTCGAACTCGAAGGGGACCATCAAATTGTTCTAATTAAGCGGAATTTGAATTAGCAGGTGGATGCTAGATTGAAAGGACATGCCGCAACACTGCACTGGAAGAGCCCAAAGAACCACCTTTGGACTAGTTATTGGACTTCGGACGCTATTTATGCTCCAAAACATGTTTATTTACATAACGTGGTCAGCGAAGTCAAAATTAAAAGTAATCAGTAATTTGCTTTTGCTTGTGTTTCTTCTTTCGCGACCCCCCATGGGCATCGTTTGTAGCTTGCCGAAAAGCTCCAGCACTGCGTACAAATTCTCATCTTCTGAGGAATGCTGCTGTTTTATTGTTTTGCATCTCTAGTAAATTCGGTTAGGCTTGGTTTTGCAACACATTGTGATCACTGTGGGCCGACTTGTGCGAGGAGGGATGAAAACAAGGGGCTCCCAGTTCAAATTAACCGTTGCGGATACGGATGCGTTCGAATTATCGGGTGTTTTCCCCTATAGAAATACACAGGGGCCAGGGCATCAGCTCGAACTCAAAACCGAGTTCGAATTAACGAGCTTTTGCTGTACCATGCAAAAAATCACTAGGAGAAGGATTAAGACTAACTAAGCTGCAGACAAACTGTAAAGAAACCTATATTGAGCAGGCTGTGCATTTGCATGAACTGGACGAGGGAACACATTATTTGAGAAAGGGGTAGGAGCACATATGTTTCTGGGGATGGCATCCTGGTGCAATTTTGTGGCATCTGGGCAAGGTATTAGAACACACAGTTCATTTCAAAATTTACCACCGCTTCACATATTGTGGTGTTCTAATCCCGCTTCAAATAAAAGATCATCCTTAATTGTCATCTAAGTTTGGCTGCTGCATGGTATGTTAAATTCAGACCAGAAGTGTTATTTCAATGTAATCATGACAATATGTCTTAGATAACATGCGTTGTGAAGTACTCTTCTTTCACATAGTCATTTATTTCAAAACATGCCAGCCGAGGAAAGCTTTTTTCAGTTAATGCTTGTTTGTGGGCTAATTGGCCTTGAAGTGCAGTGAAGTGACAAACGGCATGAAAAGACAGACAGAAGGAGACAGACATGTGCAATGACTCACAAATGATTTCATTTTCAGAAGTGCATGAATTAAAAGCATTTTATATATTTTTTAATAAGTGAACATGTCTGTCTTTTCATACTGTGTATTATTTCACTACACTTTTTGCTAGTTCTTTTTTTCGTGCAAAGCATATTTTTTGCTGTTCATTTGTCAATATTTGTATTATGAGCACTCTTGTGTAATACGTTCAGTGACAGTAATAAAAGGAATGTGTACAATATTTCCAATAACTGTGTCTGCAAAGATCACGTGTGTCTGTACTGTCCAATTATGTTCTTGAATTCAATAGCCATGTCTTGTTTCACAATAATACACTTTTATTTCGAATATTCATGTTGCATGGGCAACAGTGGACACTACTACTTGGACTCATGTCTGATTCAACATGACAAGATATGCGTTAGAGCGGCATGTACCATTTCCTGCTTCATATGTCAATTTTTTCAAAACAGCACAAAAGATTTTTGGACGTTAGTTTAGCCATCAGTCTGAGAGAACTGCGCTTTCTACTTTTAATATGATAGAGCTATCGAGGGCTTTGAAGTTTTACGGACTGGCGAAGAGATAATCCGGACAGCCTAAGCTGCTATTTTCGAAAGACGATTTCGTGTTTCCGGGTATTTTTACCTGCTCAATGTAGACAGCATCCCACTAGTCTGTGCAAAAAAAAAAGGCACCGCTATGCGCATTTCAGTGTACTGCGCAAATGCGTAGTTGCGTCTAGCGAACGCCTACGCTCCAACCGCTACTACTACATGCGTTTCATAAGCACTACTGAGTACGCCAACAGCGCGCAACCTGGAAGACGGTGCACCGCACGATATAAAAGAAATATTATGGCAAAAGACCCTTGGGAGAACGCGCGGTGTAGCGAGAACCAGCACCCCGTCACAAAACGACAGTAACTTTGAAACAAATTCGCCTCGTCTGAGCTTACGACGCGCAGAACGAAGACCGCAGCGTAAGTTCCACAGGTGAGACAACTACTTACCTTAAAACAGCTGACATCCGAAGTAGTACAAGTCCCGCGTCTTCTTCGCCGGCCGGCAGCCCAAACGAACGCGTAATAAAGGAAAAATCGCAGCGAACCAGCTGCGTAAAAACACAATCCGTTTCAGCGACACTTGTCAGCGAAAAGCCCAAACATTTTGGCGTAATTTCTACGCCGGCGCGTACGGCTTCAGCGCTAAACAAACGACACACGGGCGCCGCCATCTTGCTTGAAGCGAAACAAAAATAAACAAAAAATACCGGAAGCGTGTTCAGATCACGTGACCACTTCCAGCCAATAGCGGCGCAGCATTCGCCCCATACATCTCAGGGGATATGATACGGAAACACGCAGCCGGGCCCCGCCCCCTCCGGCAAAATGAAAACTCTCCGCCTATGGATTGCACTATTGCCGCGAAGCACACGGATCGCACCACACGCGAAATCATCGAGGCAGAAAAGATTTGTTCATTAAAAGATCATTGTGTTAGCACCCCTTCTGTCGCGCTCACCGATAATGAAAAGTTGTTTCTTTGCTCGGCGTTGTCATGTACTTGTGCAATATAATTGTGCTTCGCGCATGACTGGTGGAAGTGGTGACTGCACGAAAGCGAAGACTTTTGCAAGAAATGAAATGTTGGCAGTTCAGTGCTCGGTCTCTTCTCTTCTATCCCCTCCTGTCATTTGCGCTGTTAAGCACTCCTTATCATGTTGTACCAACACGCCGAATCCTACTGTCTCTTCGGTGGTTATGGTCCTCGGCTGCTGACCCGAAGGTCGCGGGTTCAATCAGCGGCTTTCACATTTCGGTGGAGGCGAAATGGTAGAGGCCCGTGTACTGTGAGATGTCAGTGCCCGTTAAAGGACACAAGGTGGTCTAAATTTCCAGAGCCCTCCACTACGGCGTCTCTCATAATCATATCGTGGTTTTGGGACGTTAAACCCCAGATATTATTATGATCATTTAGCGATCTCCCTGAGCAGTTGAGGCTGAAGAGGCGTCTTTTCCTTGAGCACATTTGTGAATTCATATGCAGGCACAAACGACGCACATCCCGTTCCACAACACAGAGGAATGCTTGCAGCTCGTTGCAAGACCGTCGCTTCTCGTGCAATGGTCCAACGACACCTATCAATGAACTTTTCTAACACACGCACACACTCCGCACTCAACGCTACGTGGACTTAGCAGTGAAAAAAAACGCGTCTCTTTCAATTATCATGTCATTTGTGCAGGAGTCAAGTGCACATAGAAAAATTCGGAAATTCGTTCGGTGCCATTAACTTGGATAGAAGCGCTATAATTAGTGTCGAAGGTCCGCCAATAGCACCAGCATCGTACTCCGAGTCTTCTATTTCAGTGCTTTAAACGTCATCTAGGAAAGTAAAGAAATAAAAAAAAGTCTTCTGCACGATGTCGCTATTCTTTCCGCGGGTGTTTAGTCTCCTTTTGCCTCGGTGTATGCATCATAATTCACACTCAAGTACCAAAGCAAGTTCGGCGATAGTTGGCAGCACATCGGGGGAAACCGTAGCGTTCCTCTATGTATTCGGACTTCGGCCGCGTTCACGATTAGTGCACTATCTGTTAACACAAAACGGGGCTCGAAATGTAACTCGCATACTGCGCAGTCCACATTCAGTGGCTTGTTCAACCTCCGCAGGTCTCTCCACTGAAGCATTCGTGGATCTTCATCTGCAGGGACATTGAAAAGAGTCAATTTGAAATCCTGAGCCAGTGTTCACAAAAATGTCATAGTATCAAAATGTCTGCAAGAGAATATTTGCCAATCTTGCTGCTCGACATATCATTTGCAATGCCGTCCCGCAATGGCGAAAAGCAATTCCGAAAGGGAAGTTTTCCGCATCTTTTCAGTCCACGTGCAATAAGTATTGCATCCTGGCACGTAGGAATGATGCAGCCATTGCTTCGAAGGCATAGTCGGAAATGGGCAGATCAGGAGAGATTTTTCCAACGTGGATAATCACCAGGCACCATCCATGGCAACCGTGGAATGAGCAGGCGCTCTTCAAGTGCCGGCGATGACAGCGCCGCCGCAATTTTCCGTGCGAGAGGGTTCAGCGGCTAACAATAGAACCGCTCTCCGTTCGCGCCACTCAAAAGTTCTAGTACACTCTAACTATAGGGCGCCCTTCCGAAACTCATGTAGGTGTTGTCCAGGCGAAAGCTGAAGAGCTTCTTTAAGTCGGAAGCATCAATTGGAGAAATCTTCTTGTGGGGCCAACCAGTATAAAGAGCAGCAGCACACACTTCAGTTGTCGTGTTAGTGACAATGGAAGGAAACAGAACTTCCGTACCCGCCGATATGGTTGTTCACAAGGAAATCCACAGCTTGCCAATGGGTGCCTCTGTCGCTTGGCGACTGCTGCTAATCTGATGATGCAGTGGTTGCTAAATTGCTCTCTGACTGGGGCCCAAATACTGAAAATGCTTCAGTGTTACATGAGGCTTCTTTTTGCGTGATTTTCTGCTTTGGAGGCTTCGCCATGCATCAAAACAATCAAGCAGATTGCATTTAGTTCACGGTGGAGATAGGCAGACCACATGGTACCTTTTCAGTGTGTTGCTAGAAAGCAACAGAGCACTTTCGTTCAATGTTTCCAAAAAGCATACACATACTGACTGTCTGGACTTTGTGTCTATAAATCCTGACGCTTGCCAAAGGAAAGTACTGGTTTTTCCGTCGGGACGAATCGCATTTGCACAAAATCTGAACAACAGTTTTACAAAATGCAGGCAGAACCTTTTCATGAGCGGTCACCCTCCTAAGTTCATGAAGGCTGCTCTTTAGCACTGTTTGTCTAGTCCCAGCCTCCCGCTGCTTGACAAGAGGATGCACTTCCTTTCCTCAAGTGCAAAACCTTATAACACGTTTTATGTAAATGTAAAATCGAGGTAGCTGAAGCTCCTGTGTGCAAACTGTGGCACGCCCTCATAACTGAAAAGGACAAGCTGCCAAAAGAAAACTTTCCTGGCATCCTTTGCATCTCCTGAGCGGACTATAGCAGAGCGTGCTGACATCGAAGAGATTACCAACTTTAACGGCAGTTGCGGCAAAGACAGGAGCAGCATTGACTGCTCTGAGATAGGAAGCAGCAACAAGTAAGCACAAAACAGTCTGGGTGAACTCTAATGCAATCGTCAAGGACAGAAACTGGAAGTCACGCCTGCGTCTGTAATTCCTTGAGATACCTGCATTTTAAGCAGTGTCCTTTACCATTGTAGTCAATTTAACTGTGTTGCCCCTTTCACCAGTCATCACCAGGCATTCCAACACCGTGCGCTCGGCATAAGAATGGAGGCAAGATACGTTCCCACGCAAAGAGCTGCACGAGCACGAGCCGCCTACGCAGTCACCGTAAACGGGTTGTCGCTTTTGATTAATGGAGAACCCTCCCCTAATTAAAAAGGGGCGTCGTATATATTTTGAGGGTGGACTTTGTGACAATGCAAAGCGCATGATTGGACCCACGTTGATGGTCCCTTTCAGGAGCGAAGCTCCTAAGGGTGTGGGTCTGTCCCTCCTCTGTAGTTGTCGTAGTAGCAGTAGTAGGTAGGTAGATAGCCACGTATAGTGGAATGTACCCACATCACGTGATAAAGATGACGATGACGCAGTATAGTGGAATGTACCCACTACACATGATAACGATGAAGTATAAGCTCGTTCCAGTATAGTGGAATGTACCCACTACACGTGATAAAAATGACGATGACGCAGTATAGTGGAATGTACCCACTACACGTGATAACGATGAAGTATAAGCGCGTTCGAGTATAGTGGAATGTACCCACTACACGTGATAACGATGACGCTGATGACCATGAAGTATAAGCGCGTTCCAGACCAAACATTCTCTTTCTGCCATGGATGAAAACGATCGAGCTTCGCCCACTCATCATCATTCACTTCGTGGATATGGCGTGATTTTTTTCCCCAATAAGAGAGTGAGGGGACACGAAGGGGATTTAAGCGCAGGATATCGCCCTGCTAATCAGTCTAGTTGCTTGACAAACATGGAGTAGAAGTAGATCAACGAGTATCTCTCCTAGAAGTTTTTAGTGTGCGCTTTGTATCGGCTGGCCACCTAAACTTATCCGTTCGCCTAGTTGAGACACGTCTGCAACATAGGCATCGGGACTTCAATCTCGGGTTAGCTCAACCTGCCTGAGATTTCCTTCAAGCACTAACTCCCGGAAACATCGGCGTTGCAACTCGGACCCACCGACATCGCAGTCGTGCCAGAAATCTTCGGGACTTCTCGCATCCGATCGTCGTGGACGCAACGCTGCCGGTCACCACAGGTATGCCTTCACCTGTTTATATCATCGAACTTTCACGTCTTTATTGTTAATCTTATCCCATTGTTAGTTTAGCGTTGATTGATTTTGTGTATTTTGTAAGCTCATTGTTCGACTCTATTTGAATATTGTTAGCTTTTTTTTAAGTGTTGCATTTAGTGTGCTCGTGCCGCAATAGCTAGATTAAAGCTATTGTTTTGTCCAAACACATCTCTGATCTTTTCACTGTTTCTACTTGCGTACGGAACGAACCAACCCGCTGTCATTCCCGTCGCCGACTTCGCGCTGGCGACGCTTGAGTGACAGCAAAAACCGTAACAATTAACGACCAAGGGCACGAAACTTTTTTCATCGATAAATATGGCGTCTCTATGGGGTCTTCTTCAGAAATTCTTTCCATGTATATAAAGTCGACGCAAGTAGCTTGTAAAGAAGGTGTTTACGTGCGGAAATAAGGGATTTGTATTGATTCTGAGGTTTCTCTCGTTCTTAGTGATTTACACCTTAGCAAGATTGACAAACATTTGGAAGGCGCGTTAGGTAACTCAATTATTAAGGTTTTTAGTTATGTGGATGATTACTTGATTTTCTGTAGTGGTGAGGCCTTTAAAACTGTGGTAACTTCAGTAAGCAAAATATTTGAATTAAATGGAGGAAGGCTCAAATCTACTAAAGAATTGCCTCAGAATAATGGAATAGAGTTTCTTCGGATTTCCTTAACGTTTCAGAACCACGTTTGCTGGCAGTATTCTCATAGATATTCAAAACCGCTGTTATATTTCTCGTCGAAGCACTCAAAGGTTGTAAAAACGGTACAGCCATGTGTTGCCTTAAGTCGGCCCTCATGAAGTTGTGTGAGCACCAAATGAGTGATAGCTTTAATGCACAGGGTACGCATCTTTTAGATGTAGGTTATCCTCTTGTTGCAGTGGGCACTCTCGCTGAACGTTTAAAGAAGTTTGTTGTGTTAAATCCAAGCATGGTTGCAGAAAGCGACAGGAAGAAGCGGGTCGCAGGTATACTGTACATTCATTGTGTATCTCACAGGCTAAAGAAAGTAGGAAGTAGATACAGCTTTAATGTTGTTTTTACGGCTACTAATAAGATTATGGGAACACAGAAGATTGCTAGCTGCTAATATTTCTTTGCATTGTCGGGAGTGTAAGTGCGCGCCACAATTCGATGAATGCGCAATTCTGTAGCGGCATAGGAATGACGAAACGTGTTTGATGATTGAGGCATGGCATATCAATAATAGTGGTAGCGCATGCACGAGCCAACCACCGATTAACTTGTATAAAGATGAAATCAAATGCCTTAACAGTCATCTTTCATGTAGACCTCCATGCGTGCCAGATTGTAAGGTT
Organism: Rhipicephalus appendiculatus; assembly: GCA_030522465.1. Lineage (NCBI taxonomy): Eukaryota > Metazoa > Arthropoda > Arachnida > Ixodida > Ixodidae > Rhipicephalus > Rhipicephalus appendiculatus. The sequence continues at coordinate 28,048 of JALIZH010017280.1, read as the reverse complement.
CGCCTGTTGCATGGGCATATGTAGATAAGTTTTCGTGCCTTCTTTCCTTTCCGCCTGTGTGCGCATCTTCAGTTGTTAGTCGGTGTCTGTGCTGTCTTGGCTTCTTTCTTGTTTCTGTGTTTGCAAGCCCTGTCTTTTAGAATTAATACTTACCAACTAGCTCAGCCATGTGTTATTCTAAAATCTGAAAGGCCACGCACGTACATGCTCGGAAGCATTCCTTCGGACCTACTAAGGTTTCCCAGCCTGGTTTGTATGTGCCATGATTCTAACCAGAGCCTCTTCATGGGATTAGTTTTAGTGTTAGTCACACAAGCACTGTTAAAGTTAATGCAGTGGTCATGTTCGTAACAATGTTCTGCGAATATGTTGTTCTCTGCATTTGCATTCCTTTCTTTGCTTCGGTTGTTCAGGTGCAAAAGACAATATAAATACATCATTTCAGTGTGTATGTAGTGCCATTTTGTCTTAAAGGATCATAGTTTCTTTGATGCGCTGCAGATGACGAGACGAGGACGCTAGGACGATACAGGGACACAGGACAGGTGGTGCGCAAACTTACAACTGGTTTATTCACATCTTGCGAAGTGTCAAATATAGGTTAACAATCAGATAGGATGGATGGGGAATGGCGAAAAGGGGTGAAAAGAAGTAGAGATAAGTCACGCATATGACGTATGCCATCTTGAGCACAGACAAATTTTCGCAGGTCAGCGCACGTCACTTTCTAGAAATTTAATTTCCGCTTGTGTTAAATGTAACGAGGGTGAGCTGACGCATTGCTCTTTTGCAGCTAAGATGAAAAGGGCTTCTTTTATCTCCCTAGTGTCTTTGTCACCCCCACGTGCTAGCAACGTGGTGTCGCGGAACTTCGGCGTGCAGGAACATCGTTTGCAATGCGCCGCGAGGTGACCAGCTCCTTGTAATTGCTGGCAAGCGTATCTATGTTCTAAGAGCCGTTCATTGATACAGCGTCCTGTCTGGCCTATATATTTTTTACCGCACGTTAATGGGATACTATATACAGCCTTATTGGCACATCGCACGAAAGGTTCTCGGTGGTTTATTGAGCACTGTTTCTTCGATCGGCTCTCGTTCACTGCTTTGCAGAGCCCCTTAAGCTTATGCGGCGCTGAAAACAAGACATTCACTCCATATCTTTGCCCTACTTTCTTGAGCCGGTGCGATATGCCGTGCGAATACGGAACTACTGCCGCCTTGCTGAAGTCAACTTTACCCCTTTCTTTTTCTTCGACTGCGCGTGGGTTTTTGGTCTCTTTCAAAAGCTTTTCGCTGATTGCTACAAGCATGCTTTGGGGATAGCCGCTGTCTTTTAATCTCTTAAACTGGTTGTTGAGGCTATGCCCTAGAAGATGGTGGCAGGATTTTTTGAGCGCTTGCCGCATGCATGACAATGCTATGGCTCTTTTGATGAGCTTTGAGTGGTTAGACTGGAAGCTTAAGATTTCTTTCTTTCCTCTGGTTTTATACTGCCAGCACGTGTGCTGCGTTTCAAGCCTTATTTCTATGTCGAGGAACTGCATTCTAGATTGCTCTGGGGTTTCGCAAGTGAAATCAAGACCTGAATGTGCTGTTTGGAACGCTTTGACGACATCGTCAGTGTTACGTACTACGCCTGGTTTGAGGCACACTAAGAAATCGTCTACGTATCTGAAACATGCTGATATGTCAAGGTCGTTCATTTGTTGGGCTAATTTACGATCGCCTTCTGCCAGGAACAGGTCGGATAAAACCGGAGCGATACAGGAGCCAATTGAAATGCCGTCTCTTTGCTTGTAAAAATTGCCATCATATTCAATTATTTGTGAACGTAGGTAAATTCTCAACAAGTCTAAAAATACGTCTACGCCACAGCCACACTGATTCTGAAATTTCACACAACCATACAAGTTAATCGCAGATTCAACAGCACTTAACACAGCGCGTTGCGGAATGTTGAAAAATAAGTCTTTGGCATCAATGGAAAAACAGCTTACAGTAGTGCGGTCCTTAAGGTACTCCACTACGGCGTCGGAGTTCCGGATCCTGAAAGGGTCTTCAATAGGTAGGCTCCCTAGTTGAATCTGCAAGAAATTCGCGACACTCCTTTGCCACGTCTCCTTGTCTTCTATAATAACACGAAATGGGTGTCCGTCTTTATGCGTCTTGACAGAGAAGAAGGGCTTGAGGCATAGTTCCTTGCTTAGGCGTACCGCTTTTTCTAGCTTCTCAAGTTGCGCCACAGAGCACAGATGCACTGCTTCTTTCTTCAATTGCTTCGGTTTAATTTCATTCTTCGCGGCCTTGAAGAAGTTCTTTTCTATCGCACGAGTAGCCAAGTCAACATTCCGCAACGCGCTGTGTTAAGTGCTGTTGAATCTGCGATTAACTTGTATGGTTGTGTGAAATTTCAGAATCAGTGTGGCTGTGGCGTAGACGTATTTTTAGACTTGTTGAGAATTTACCTACGTTCACAAATAATTGAATATGATGGCAATTTTTACAAGCAAAGAGACGGCATTTCAATTGGCTCCTGTATCGCTCCGGTTTTATCCGACCTGTTCCTGGCAGAAGGCGATCGTAAATTAGCCCAACAAATGAACGACCTTGACATATCAGCATGTTTCAGATACGTAGACGATTTCTTAGTGTGCCTCAAACCAGGCGTAGTACGTAACACTGACGATGTCGTCAAAGCGTTCCAAACAGCACATTCAGGTCTTGATTTCACTTGCGAAACCCCAGAGCAATCTAGAATGCAGTTCCTCGACATAGAAATAAGGCTTGAAACGCAGCACACGTGCTGGCAGTATAAAACCAGAGGAAAGAAAGAAATCTTAAGCTTCCAGTCTAACCACTCAAAGCTCATCAAAAGAGCCATAGCATTGTCATGCATGCGGCAAGCGCTCAAAAAATCCTGCCACCATCTTCTAGGGCATAGCCTCAACAACCAGTTTAAGAGATTAAAAGACAGCGGCTATCCCCAAAGCATGCTTGTAGCAATCAGCGAAAAGCTTTTGAAAGAGACCAAAAACCCACGCGCAGTCGAAGAAAAAGAAAGGGGTAAAGTTGACTTCAGCAAGGCGGCAGTAGTTCCGTATTCGCACGGCATATCGCACCGGCTCAAGAAAGTAGGGCAAAGATATGGAGTGAATGTCTTGTTTTCAGCGCCGCATAAGCTTAAGGGGCTCTGCAAAGCAGTGAACGAGAGCCGATCGAAGAAACAGTGCTCAATAAACCACCGAGAACCTTTCGTGCGATGTGCCAATAAGGCTGTATATAGTATCCCATTAACGTGCGGTAAAAAATATATAGGCCAGACAGGACGCTGTATCAATGAACGGCTCTTAGAACATAGATACGCTTGCCAGCAATTACAAGGAGCTGGTCACCTCGCGGCGCATTGCAAACGATGTTCCTGCACGCCGAAGTTCCGCGACACCACGTTGCTAGCACGTGGGGGGTGACAAAGACACTAGGGAGATAAAAGAAGCCCTTTTCATCTTAGCTGCAAAAGAGCAATGCGTCAGCTCACCCTCGTTACATTTAACACAAGCGGAAATTAAATTTCTAGAAAGTGACGTGCGCTGACCTGCGAAAATTTGTCTGTGCTCAAGATGGCATACGTCATATGCGTGACTTATCTCTACTTCTTTTCACCCCTTTTCGCCATTCCCCATCCATCCTATCTGATTGTTAACCTATATTTGACACTTCGCAAGATGTGAATAAACCAGTTGTAAGTTTGCGCACCACCTGTCCTGTGTCCCTGTATCGTCCTAGCGTCCTCGTCTCGTCATCTGCAGCGCATCAAAGAAACTATGAACCACCACCAACTAGCCCAATTCATCGCTCTGCTAAAAGTCTTAAAGGAGTCTGACACAAAATGTTGAAGGTGAGATAACTTATGGGATAGATTTGTATGGAGACACACGTCATCTATAAAATATCAACAGAAAATATAGCCTAGAACATATCTTAAATCAATTTTAAAGTGCGTGTCGCCCCACTGCATGCAATACACGCCTTAGGTTTTCGTGTAAACAACCAACCACCGCCTGCATCACCGGTTTGTGTTGGCTGCCATGATCCTTGCGAGCGTTCTCTCCTAGCAGACCCTTTCAACAAAAAGCAGGGGCAGACTTACATGGTAGTACAAAGGCCCCGGCAGTGCATCTTTGCCCCGGCAGTGCATTTTTGGGGGGCTCGCGCATAGTTACGTCTCAGAGGGGCTAATAGCAGCACCCAAAACTATTTCGTTGAAAAGATTTGTCAGTGCGCTTCTCATGTGCTTGCTGTTTTGTGTGCTCATGTAGGCAGCTATATTTATATGAAGGCCACTCTGGGTCTCACCTCACTCAGCACTCTATGAAACCGAAACTGCGAGTGGGCACGCCAAAACAGTCACCAAATAAGTAACTGTCGTGCACTCGAGCAAACAAGCTTTCCAGCCATGATAGGTGGGTCGTTAGCTGCTTATTGGAACAGAGAAAGAAATGCAAAATTTTTGTGTCTGTGCTCCTTTAAAGGGCCCCTAAACCACCCGGAAGTCGAAATTCAATTGCAGTGGGGAAGTTGTGCTCGAGTGTAGAACGAGCCGTGAGAATTTTTCGAAACGGTGCCGTCATAGAGGAGTTATAAGCGTTTGATCATCGAAACGCGGCGATCGCTCCTTTCGCTCTTTCCATCGCTACCCTCCGTTGGTATCCTCTCCCAAAGCCAGTTTGCCCTCTCGCTGAGCGCCCCTTCCAATCTCGTGTGGCATACGTCACCGCCGACGCGCTGCTCGAAACACCTTCCATTTCCGGTTGCCGCGACTCCGCACTCCGTCTGCTCCGTCGACTGCGCGCTTGTTGGCTAACCGCTGGTGCCGTGCCGGCCCGTGCTCATACGAATCGTGCCGGCATGGACCCTGTGTTGCGCGCACGCCTTCAAATGATCGCCAACATGATGGATCCATACGGTGACACGCCATGCCAGAACACCTCTGCACGGGCAACACAACGAACAACAAGGAGCGCGGCCAGATGACTGCTGACTTACCGGAAGTCGTAGGTTCTTGTTCGACCAATCGCAACATGACTTGCACTCTACGTCACCTATTCAATTTCCTGACGTCAAACGGAGGCCGGAATGGCTCAGAAAGAAGGAAGGATTGTTTTTTGGAATTCGTGGCGCGCCCGTGGCGTGCCCGTGGCTTGTAGCGCTGCCGCGTGTGGCACCGTTGATCGTGACGGTATACTGCACACGATGCGCGTGTTTACATGAAATGTTAAAAAAAAATCGCAGCATATTCACGAAGTGAATGATGATGAGTGGGCGAAGCTGCCGGGGATCATTCGTGTAAGCATGAATCTCCCCGTACATTGCCCACTCGATCATGCAAAGACGTGCCGCTGCAGCTGCGCGAGCCTTCGCCGCCTCTGGATCCACTTGCCGACGTGGCGTGCCGCTGCAGCTGCGCGAGCCCTCGCCGCCTGTGGATCAGCTTGCCGACGCTGCCGTGTCGCTGCAGCTTCGCGAGCCCTCAACACCGGGTCGGCTTGCCGGCGCTGCCGTGCCGCTGCAGCTTCACGAGCCCGCAAATCTGGATCCGCTTGTCGGCGTCGCGGGCGCCTACTTCTCTCATGCACAACATGAGAGCCCGTACTACAGCCGCTTTGCGAGCCCTCCGCTCCGCCGCCACCTTGTCTTCTTCGTTGTTCATGGCAGTAGTAGGTAGCAGTAGTATCGAAGCGCACTGAGTGACGACCGTCGAAAGAGAGAGAAAGCGCACCGAGAGCCAAGAGTGGAGCAAGCGTGCCGGAGAGTGGAGCGAGCGTCGCAGAGCCATCTAGTGGGCGCCATGCAAATCAAATGAGAGCACAGCTGCACCTCTAGCGGGAGCAGGGAGTACTAGCGTGGCTACACCGGGGGGGAGTGATGTACAAGCCTCGACCTTAAGGAGCTTCGCCCCTAAAAAAGAATGTGCTCTGGATCGTGCTTATTGTTCATCGTCATCAGCGTCATCATCATCATAATGGCGTATAATGGTTACCTTGCATGTGCTGTGCCGTGATGGTAGCGCCATCGTCATCGCACTAGCGACACCGGTAGAGTGATGGACAAGCCTCGACCTTAAGGAGCTTCGCCCCTAAAATATTGGAGGTGGATTAGTGGCCCTTTAAGGTCAGTCAGCAGGAAACAGAGCTGTGATTGTTGTAACTTTCGTCTTCATCTGCCTAGCAGACGCCGTTCATCATCATAATGAGTGCTCCTCACGAGCTACCGCTCGCTCGAGGGTACGAAGCCATCTGTTACTTCTTCATGTTCCATTAAAGTGATCGTTTTGCGGACGTGCCGTCTCTTGTCCTGCACGACAGTCTCGCAGCCGGCGGACCTTGAGGTCCACGACATGGTGCCGAAACCCAACGGGATCTTCAAAACGACGCCAACCTCATCGATTCAAGGTGTCGGGCTGTGACACCTGAACCTTTGGCGAAGAATTCCTGGCTGCCGACTGAACCATGGAACGGCTACTCCGACGACGCAAGTGCCTCCGCTCGCAACTGGATGCCATCGTGCAAGAAGCGGAAGGCCTCCTACGAGAACAAGAGCTGTCATCGTCACAGGTCAGCGTTTCGATTGACCGAATTAACGCGATCTACGCACAGATAACGAAGATCGATGAGAGCCTGGTAAACGAGACACCGGAAGATCTGATTGAGGCAGAGACACTCGACGCGAGCAATTACGGGGACAAGATTGTCACGTTGACGTCAAAGCTTCGCTTTGCGATTCAGAACGACCGTGCGTCCCAAGCCTCGCGCCCGACGACGAGCCACGTTTCCGTTAGTGTCAGGTCGAGACTGCCGCAACTAGAGTTGCAGAAATTCGACGGCAATGGACAACAATGGCATCGATTTTGGATGCAGTTTTCGACAGCAGTGCACAACAACGACGACCTCAGCGCTGCCGAGAAGTTCAACTATTTGAGCACGCTTGTCACTGGAGCTGCCACTGGAGCTATATCCGGACTCCAGGTAACGGGAGAATGCTATGAAGATGCACTAGACATCCTCAAGAAACGATTTGGAGACGAAATCATTATAGTCCAAGGGCATCTGCGAAGCCTCTTAGACCTTAGACCAGTCCTGTCATCGTCTAGCACCACCGAACTTCGAGAACTCTACGACGAAGTCCAAGTCCATGTGAGGAGTCTTAAAGCACTTGGAACAAGCCCCTCGACATACTCGTCCATGCTACGGGAAATCCTCTTGCGAGCCTTACCAACAGACTTGGTGCTGAAGTATCATGAGCTTCACAAGCCGACGACAGCGTTCGCCGCGGTATCAACGATACAACCACAAAGGGACCCAGAGGGGACGGCGCAAGCAGAGAAAGAGCTGCAAAGACTTCTCGAGTACTTCGATCACCAACTTCACTGCCGAGAATCTTTAGCAGCATACGCGTCTCCGAAAATGCCGAAAGTCGAGCCGAAAACGACTGATACAGCGCGGCCTGTTCAGCATCGCAACTTGTCATCAGCAGCAGCTCTATCAAGTGTGTTGGGGAAGCCTGACCTATGCCTCTTTTGCAAGTCATCGAAGCATCGTGCCGAAGCTTGCAACAACGAAGTGAGTTTGACAGACAAGAAAGGAATTCTTACCAAGGCCGGACGATGCTACAGATGTCTGAAGCAAGGTCACGTCTCAAGAGACGCAGAGGAAGACAAAAATTCGATAGATGCTCTCGATGACACGTCACATCTATGTGTGACCCGGACTTCCAGAAGAAGGGCAACAAAACTTCAACGACAGCAGTCAACCTTCTCTCCGAACAAGCGAGCCCGGTAATACTACTGCCATCCTTAAAGGCGAGAAACACCCAAGACGCCCCACATAGAAAAGAAGACACACAACAGCGTTCGTGTGTGTCTCCTTTTCTATGTGGGGCGTCTTGGGTGTTTTGCGCTGTGAATTTTTAGTGTAGGAATATGTACCAACTAGGCCCAAATGAAGTTTTATTAAAGGCGAGAGTTGCAGGGAAGGCGTCATCGAAGAACTACAGGGTATTTTTCGACAGAGGAAGTCAGCGGAGCTTCATCACCATCGAAGCATCTCGCCAACTTGGCTGTCAGCCGTTGCAAGAAGAGACTGTTACCGTTGGAGTATTCGGAGGTCACAAGACGGAGAAAACGATGAGAAGAGTCCGTGTGCTCCTTTTCCCAGCAAATACAAGCAAAGCCATTGAAATGGAAGCTTGGGAAGTGGAGGCGATTTGTGGAGAGCACATTCCCATTCCAGGAGAAGAAGTTGTAAAGAAAATGAAAGAAACTGGATTGGACACGTGAGCCCTTTGTCTAGAAGGAGAAGACGGAAACTCCGTCTCATTATTAGTGGGCTCCGACTACTACTGGCATTTTGTGACCGGGAATGTGAAAAGTGTGTGCAAGAAATGGAAAAATTTTAAAGCTATGCGCACTAAGCTAGGATGGACTGTGCAAGGGACGCTTCCTTTCCCAAGTAGCACCGTTCACTGTTCAGGTGTGATTGTACTTCGAACGTGCGTTGAAGAGGACTGTGTTTCAGAGGCTCTCACAGATCCGGAAAGTCTAGGTGTCGGAGCTCATGAAGAAACTGTATTGGGCAGCGAATTGAAGCTACAACAGGTCGAGAGAAATGACACCGAAGAGGGCGGCCGCAATAAGTTTCGACTTCCCTGGACGAAAATGATAGACCTGGAAGACATTTTCGCTGCGGCCACGAAACGCCCTGAAATATTGAACAACAATAACCGAAAACACTTGGAAAAGAACGACAAACCAATTCCTGTCTACCTAGAGGAAGAGTCAGCAGGAGAAATCCCCTATTCTCGTTTGATCGCACATGAAGCCGTGGCCAGAAAAGACCTTCGTGAGAAACCGGGGGGACCAAAATCCACAAGACAACGGAGCCTTCGTGCGGCACTTCCACCCAAGCAAAGAAAATCCGACCGAATTAATGACTCACGACCTACGTAAGAGAGCACTATGGTTGCCCCGACCAAAAAGGATCAGGTGCAAGACAAAGCGGAAAAGAGAGCCTACATCAACGCACGAGCTTTCGACTGAAGAGCTTCAAGAGGCTGAATGCGACCAGACATGTCTCAAACTAAGGACCCTTCACCGACAACCAGGCGTGCCTTCAGAAAACAAGGCCTATTCATGCGTTGACCCAGGTTAAGTTCATCTGCGACCATTATTCGTCAAGGGCAGGCTCTTTCGTGTAAAAGGTCTGCCACTGTTCTTGCCAGTTGCCGGGCGGAACAGAAGTCAACCGCCCTGATCAAATGCTCTACCCAACTGAGAGTCGAGTGACGCCATCTGCTGGGCGCGGGAAGATGTAACTTTCGTCTTCATCTGCCTAGCAGACGTCTCTTATCATCATCATCATCAGTGCTCTCACGAGCTACCGCTCGCTCGAGGGCACGAAGCCATCTGTTTCTTCTTCATGTTCCATTAAAGTGATCGTTTTTCGGACTTGCCGTCTCTTGTCCTGCACAACAGTCTGGTAGCCGGCGGACCTTGAGGTCCACGACAGTGATGTTTGATGGATGTAGTAGCTTGATGTCATGGACATGATGGCTCACTTGCACTTCAGCAGATTTTGGACAATGCAAGCCAAAGTTGGTTTCATGAGAACTGCTAGCCAAAAAGATATAAAAATTAACATAAGCTTTCATAGCAGCTGCCTCAAATGTTTCTTCGTGTGCAGCACACAGGGCACACAGTATTTTGGTGTCTTAGATTGCAGGCTACAATCAATCAGTGTTATAGCTTATCATTCTAGGCTACATAGTGTTTACAACATTTTGCACACGTCTTATTTACTTACATAACATTACTTACACATTACTTACATTACTTACACATCGCGGTACATGCCTTCTATTGAAGAGATGTAATCCATGAAAGGAAACCAGACGTACTGGGTGCGCCCCAATTTCACAAAAAGCAGTGATGTGATTGACCACAGCAATTTTGGCGCAGCTTCTGAAGCAACTAAAATGTCACTTTGTAGCAGCTTAACAACCATTTGGAGCAGTTACTAGCAGCACATTTTCGGACGCAAATGTATGTCTCTAAGCCGGAGCTGCTGCAACACATGTCAAACGCAATCCATTTATGCACGCATGTTCATTTGCAGCACTCCTTAACATGAAATTAGGTCACTGCTCTTTGATTTTCTGTAGGCATCCCCAAGTCTGTTAAAGGAGCACTGACATTAAGTTTCAAAGTCGAGATGTGTCCTTCATTCGATTGCTCGGTATGCATAGGTCGTCTTGGCCAAATTTGAATGCCGTCCGTCGCGTGGAAATTATTTTATTTCGAGGGCAAACAGCGTATGAATGCTCAACGGAAAACTGAATGCCCTGCGACATCGACACTAGTGCAACGTGTGAGCTGTGACAGAATCACACTTGTGACGTACGCTAGTGATACGCTAGTAACAATGACGTCGACGGTCTGAGTGTGTTTATTGTGGCGCCGACGACCAGGCGATGGTCTCAGTAGTGGCTCTCCTTGCTGTGTTGATCTGTGCGTGCGGTACATCGTGTCGCATCGACTGATTAGTCGTGTGCGAGCGCGAGTGCGATCATTCGGAGCGACACAGGACGTGCCAGGATGTCGGGGAGCTGCTGCGTAGTGCGAACCTGCCCGTAGAGGTGCGCAAAAAGCGGAAAGTGCGTGTCCTTTCACGCAGTTCCAAGCCTCGAACCGAGAATCTTGATTCCATCTACAGGTTATGCAACTAGAATCCGACATTCACAAACAATTCAGCCTTTGAATGCAAAGAGTCAAATCTTTTAAATATTCTTTCTTTCCTCGTACAATAAACGATTGGAATAACCTGTCTAACGAGGCTGTAACCCAAAAATCTCTGGCATCGTTTGAAGAGCCTTTGATTTGAAGTGTTCTGTAACCTGTTCGACTGCTTTGCATTGTTTTGTTGTTCTTTTTGCCCAAATGTACGTTTTCTTTCTCATGTCTTTGTACCACTCTGCTATGGTCTAAATAATTGGACCGCAATATTTATAAATAAATAAATAAAAAAAACGCAGCCAGTTGGTCGCTTGTCGATGTTGACCGCGACGACGGCGAGGACGACGATGTTGACGACAAAGACATGGCTGCACGTGTGCTCCTAGCAGACGAAATGTCAGCGATGTCAGCTGAACGTGACGTCACCTTTTTTTGTGGCAGCGGGATCAGCTGGGGAGCGGCCCCGACGTGGCCGCCAGGTAGCGCTACCAGCACTGCCATTTGGCGGGTTTTCCTCCCGTTTTGAATCGCGTTCCATACCGGATATATTAATCAACATTACTGGTACTTATTCGTCCCTCCGCTCCATTATGAGTCGAGAATCGTTACTTGGGGGGTCGATAGCTACTCGCGGATGCAAAAAATCCACATGCGTAAATTTGATGGCAGTGCTCCTTTAAGTCCGGTGTTGCGGAGTTACCATTCCGGAATTGGAATGACTCCGCAATCATTCCACATTTTCGCGACATCGGAAATAGAATGGGAATGGAATGGGGACAACGCTTGGATGAATGGAATGGGAATGGAATTACGTCTTTTTCCGAAGAGAGAGCACGTTTTAGTCTACGCGCTGTTTTTCAAACTTCAAACATTAGTAAGTCAGAGCCTCGAATTCAACAATGAAGCAGTATTCTTAAAATGACTTGGCTGATTACAATCACGCTACATTTGTAAGCAACGCGCCTACTACAATTCTGTCCTTATGTAGACTGTGTTTCTCCGAAGTTTATCTCTATTCTTCTCGTAACCGCGGCTCTCTGCCGTTGGTATCCGTCGTGCGGAACTTCCGGCGGCGAAGTTCCGCATTCCAATTCCCCGGAGTGGAATTGGAATGGAATGGAGGTGCCCATTCTGTAACACTGGTAACTTAAGTCGAATCAGCTCAAGCCACCTAGCACTTCCCAGGAATGCACTTGGTATTTGTAAATGACTCTCGCTTTGCCTGGTGCTTTAGTTCCAATACTCCAAGCACAAGCTGTCTAAATTTTTTATGCATTTCTATTTCTTTCCAAAAACTAAGGCAACTTCGCACTAGTGGTGCTAAGCCTGAAGGAAGTGCGTAGCTGGACAGCCTTCTTTGTTTCTGTTTGGCTTTCTCTTTATTTCCTCCTCTCTTTCTTTCTTTTTCTATTTCCGTTTTTTTTTTCCTTTTTTTATCTTCATTTTTATTTCTAACTTTCTTCCTATTTTTTTTCTCTTTCTTTCTCTCTATTTCTCGCTTGCTTTCTCTTCTTTTCTATTTTTATACATGCTTTTGCCTGCGTTCCGCCAAGCGGCGACAACATACGTGAGCCCGGGCCCCTAAAGTTATCAATACTTAAAAGAAAAAGTCTGATTACTTCTGCACTCTTAAAAAAAAGAGAGTCAAAAGAGAGTCACGGCTGCTTGACTCTCTTTGTGGCAGCCGATGACCACCTTTTTTCCTAAGGGGAGTCACAATACTCTGGTCGGCGCTCTTGGATGAAATAAATGACTCCCTTTCTCTAGGGTAGTCAGTGATGGGCATTTTTAAAGAAAATGAGCCTAGAGATTGAAAATACATAAATAAATAAATAAATAAATGCTGACAGTGAGGGATCTGTGGTCTTCGCTCACGTTCTCTGCGTCGAGTCGGGCACAGTATGACGCCGCTACATAAAAGAGACAATTAGAAAAAAAACACTTCAATTAACATTTTAGTTTTCAACTTGAGGGCATTTCCTTATATGGGAAATTTGTAGGCCGTCACCATTTATGGCATACACACTTTTTAAAAATCTAAAAAATTGCACAAAATTTTTATTATTTTTCGCATTTTCTGTTTTTTCCTCCACTCTCCCCGACGTGTTTTCGACGGAGAGTAACCACCGCACGAGACGTTAGTAACTCAACCCCTGACGAAGGGAGGACCCCTCCCGAATTTGTTGGGAAATGAATAAATATATCATTGTTGACAACGCCCCGTTGTGTTATAATTCATGTATATATATATATATATATATATATATATATATATATATATATATATATATATATATATATATATATATATATATATATATATATACGCATCATACATAAGCGTGCGCAGGGTTCCCCTTCAGGGGGGGGGGCGAATTAAGGTTCGTCGCAGCGCCCCCCTGTCGCCCCCCCTACAATGCATAAGGCTGGCTTTGCGCCGCCCCTTCTCGCCCCTCTGCTCCCCCCCCCCGTGCGCACGCCTATGTGTGTATATATATATATATATATATATATATATATATATATATATATATATATATATATATATATATATATATATATATATATGAGAACTAACAGACAATGATGCCAAGGAAAGTATAGGGGACGTTATTAGAAGTAATTGCAATGTAAATGTGAAGAAAGAGAAGTGGACGAAAACAAAGCAAACGAGCCCTTAAGTTCACACTCCTTTCCTTAGTTCATAACGAGGGTCTCGTTCTGGCAGACTTGTTGCCTTCAGGTGGTATGCGAGGGATTATTAGTCAGCTGCCAGCTCGTAATAAGATCACGTGCTACGTGACGCCTACTGGTAAAAAGAGTGTTTCACACTCGCCGTAATGGCAACAGGCGGCGCTGACTGACGCTCCCACGTTTAATGAACATAGATACCCTATAAAGTGGACGGGGGGATGACAGCCACCGTAGCTCAGTGGTAGAGCATCGGACGCGTTATTCGAAGGTCGCAGGTTCGGATCCTGCCGGTGGCATGTTATCTTTTTCGTCCACTTCTCTTTCTTCATATTTACATTGCAATTACTTCTAATAACGTCCCCTATACTTTCCTTGGCATCATTGTCTGTTAGTTCTCATTAATAATGTGTTTAACAAAGCAAACGAGCCCTTAAGTTCACACTCCTTTCCTTAGTTCATAACGAGGGTCTCGTTCTGGCAGACTTGTTGCCTTCAGGTGGTATGCGAGGGATTATTAGTCAGCTGCCAGCTCGTAATAAGATCACGTGCTACGTGACGCCTACTGGTAAAAAGAGTGTTTCACACTCGCCGTAATGGCAACAGGCGGCGCTGACTGACGCTCCCACGTTTAATGAACATAGATACCCTATAAAGTGGACGGGGGGGATGACAGCCACCGTAGCTCAGTGGTAGAGCATCGGACGCGTTATTCGAAGGTCGCAGGTTCGGATCCTGCCGGTGGCATGTTATCTTTTCGTCCACTTCTCTTTCTTCACATTTACATTGCAATTACTTCTAATAACGTCCCCTATACTTTCCTTGGCATCATTGTCTGTTAGTTCTCATTAATAATGTGTTTAACAAAGCAAACGAGCCCTTAAGTTCACACTCCTTTCCTTAGTTCATAACGAGGGTCTCGTTCTGGCAGACTTGTTGCCTTCAGGTGGTATGCGAGGGATTATTAGTCAGCTGCCAGCTCGTAATAAGATCACGTGCTACGTGACGCCTACTGGTAAAAAGAGTGTTTCACACTCGCCGTAATGGCAACAGGCGGCGCTGACTGACGCTCCCACGTTTAATGAACATAGATACCCTATAAAGTGGACGGGGGGGATGACAGCCACCGTAGCTCAGTGGTAGAGCATCGGACGCGTTATTCGAAGGTCGCAGGTTCGGATCCTGCCGGTGGCATGTTATCTTTTCGTCCACTTCTCTTTCTTCACATTTACATTGCAATTACTTCTAATAACGTCCCCTATACTTTCCTTGGCATCATTGTCTGTTAGTTCTCATTAATAATGTGTTTAACAAAGCAAACGAGCCCTTAAGTTCACACTCCTTTCCTTATATATATATATATATATATATATATATATATATATATATATATATATGCATAAATTCGTGCTTTTCACTGAAGTACGTTGTTCTTTTCTGGATGTTGAAGAAATTTTCGATCTTTTTCATTATTACAATCTTGTGATGATTCGCTACCTTCACCATGCCGCAACAATTATTGGCAGCTTATGTTTAGCATGCAGCTTGGCTGCAGTAAATAAACATTGCACTATAGTATTGTTTTATGTTGCTTATGGTCACATTTTGTCTTGAGAACTTGTATATTTTCACTTTGCTGAGCTCTGCTGAGCTTTAAACGCAAAAGTTTCTCACTGTTCACCGCTGAAACATTTTTAGAGAAACCGGCGCAGCGACTTTCTATGACGATGCCAGCGGGCATAGTGTCAAAAGGTAGCGTCACCTCGCGGAAAGTTGCAAAAACACAGTGGATCCGAGTGAACAATAGGAGCGCGGCCGACGTGCCAGGCATCTTAAAGTAGAGGAGGCGCTGCCACGCGTGTTGTTTTGCTTAAGGCCGCTGTTGCGCACTTTAAGATGTATTTGGAAAGCGTTTTAAAATACCAAACACGCATGATATTTGTTACAACGTATATATTATCTTTAACCGACAGTTGTAATTGTGAGTGAACACATGCCAGCTATCGCTTTGCACCTAATGAAAACTTCAGGCACGTGCAATGCCACCTTCAGTTTCGGTAGTACACTCTAGTTTCGGTGTGGAGGGCTTATGGCAGGCTTTGGATTTGGCAACTGAACTTTTCGCGCCAAATCCAAGGGTGATCGGCGCCGGAGCATGGCCAGAGCCGGTCTGTTGTAGCCTCTTTGCAGACTACTATCTGTCTCTATGAGCGGACCTATGGATACAGTACACTGTACCATGGAGAGCAGTCAGCGCAGTCATTGTTCCGTTGCTTCTCCGGTATCTGCATCTGCGATTCATGACAGCTGCAGCGGCAACACGCCATTTAGTCCGCCTTCCATTGAAAGCACGTCGATTGGTGCGCAACCAGTTTGCCTCGTTTCACATGGGTCGTCAAAGAAGATTGTCGCCCTGAAAGGCTCCCGAAAGCTGGCCGATCTGCAGGAAAGTCTGCGAACGAGTGGATTTGCGCATTTGATGACCAGCAACCCGCTAATACAGGTGAGCGTGATCAATGTATCGACGCCTTTATCAGCATGTTTAATGTTGCCGCGCGTTTCACCGAAACTAATTGTTATCGACGCTGTTGGAGAACCTGTCAGCAGCGGGGTTTATTGCGAGACATCGATTTTTACGGCGTTACCCTGTTCGCCGTTGATGCAGCACGTTCTGAATGTTGCTTGTGTAAAGTAATCGAGCGGCTGACTGCAGCCGCTGCCTCATAGAAGCTGTGAATTCCCACATTGTATGCGGCTGATCTGCGTGGTAACGCTGCGGCGTCGGCCTCTGCATATTTCTGCCAAACATGGCGGCGGAACCCACGGATAGGCCACTTTGTGTGCTTCAGCTTAAGCTGCATATACATGTGAAATATCCACCCGCGGGCCTACCTTGTATATCGGTGAAGGTAAAGTACTATGTGACCTAGAATGTCGCCTAAGTACATAGTCACTTAGTCACCTAGTACATGGCACATAGTCACTAAAACAAGTAAATGCATGTAACAGTGACGGGAAAAGAAAAGCGGTGCTTGAGTAAATGTCGGTGCAATATCCGCTGCCTCACATCTAATGTGCAGTCACTAAAACAAGTAAATGCATGTAACAGTGACGGGAAAAGAAAACGGTGCTTGAGTAAATGTCGGTGCAATATCCGCTGCCTCACATCTAATGTGCAGGCTTATTGATAAACAAATGGTGTACGTTTTCAGATCTACAGTGAACGCTTCAAGTGTTTCGTTGATCTCGACGACACAACAGTGAATGATGGGGCGCTCATCAACCTGGTTGTCTCACCCACGACCTCCTCTATAAATTAGCGACCTGCTCATACCGGCTCTCTCTATGGCTGCGCGTGACCCCAACTTTGAGGGGTCACGTGTTCACCTAGTTACCAAAAGTGTCGAGAGAGGCCGCCTCAACTTACCCCCATAGCAGCCGACGCGACGACTTGAAAAGCGCGGAGCTCCCTCGGAACGGCTACCGCGTTACGAGTGTGCAGCGGCTGGTATTTTCTTTTCTTGCTTTAAGAAATTGCATAAAGATCTTAAAAAGGGATTTCTTATTTACTAATGCGTACAGACGAGGCTGAGAACGTGAATTAGGCGCATTTACGGCATTCGATTACCCCGGCCCAGAGCAGCGCTTCCAACAGTGATATTTCAATGTCTCCATGGCCCAAAAGTCTCGCAAGCGCCATCACCTCTAACGACTATTGTAGACGTGCGATTTACACTGCCCATTTGCATGCAGAGAAGTACAGAAACTGCAGTGTTCACATTTTCGTCTCTCGTTGCACACTCGACCATCATCCGAGTCTCGGTTTTGGAGTTGAAGCTTGTTATTGCAAGTATCAATACGAGTTGCGATATCACGAATTACATGGAGTGTAATTAGTTCCAGGCATACTTTAAAATAAAGTAGTGTAAGCTACATTTATTCATGACCACACTCGACTTTTTTTTTTTATGTACCAACATGGACCAAGCTGATTAACTTGCCATGCATTTAGCTTGTTATGAGCACTGGCGCTTAGTCATTTGTCTCAATGAAACCAGCACACTTTTGTCATCTACAAGGGCAAAATGCTAAAGCATGTTACGCGACCGTAATCAACCTGGGTCTTTCGGCATATATTTCGCTGCACTTCCCTTAATAGGGCTGTTCAACTGTTGTGTCACTAACAACCCACTAATAAACTTTAAAGCCCGTTATTTAACAAATTTATCTATGTTACCATAGGCATACGCACGGGGGTGCGAAGCCAACCCCATACATTGACATAATAGGGAGGTGGGGCGCTGCAATGAACTTTCGCCCCCCCCACCCCTGAAGGGGGGAACCCTGCGCATGCCTATGCATGTTACACTAAGGAAAACGCTCATACAAAAGGAACACATTTCATGCACTGTGAAATGCCAGTACATTTTTTTATTACATTGCCTAGCTCAAACCTTCAGCACCTTTCGCGATTGTGGCTTGGTGTTCAGCAACTTCCTTTTTGCCTGTTTTTCAGTCATGTTGCTGGAAACATTTGCCAG
Source organism: Rhipicephalus appendiculatus (assembly GCA_030522465.1). Lineage (NCBI taxonomy): Eukaryota > Metazoa > Arthropoda > Arachnida > Ixodida > Ixodidae > Rhipicephalus > Rhipicephalus appendiculatus. Next base: position 10,033 of record JALIZH010017280.1, on the reverse strand, counting down.
AAAAGGTCGCAGAAACTTCAAAAGAATTAACTTGACAAGTGCAGTTGTGTGTGCCACACTGTCGTCCCTATCACACTTGAACAGAGGGTTCTTGACAATAGATGGAAGAACGGCACACACGAACTTCTGAAGTGGCTGTGGTTGTCTCATCAGTAGAGCTGCCACTCGTGAGGCAGCAAGTTCGAGAAGGCTGACGAAGCCGACGAACGCGATGCTCGGGTAAGACAGTCCACCCCTATCAATGCCTGCAATTAAGGCAGTTGTCGTTGAGTGCGACTTGGGCGATTCAAGCTTCAGAATGCATCCTTCACACGTGATGTTATCGTGAACCGCTCGCACGAGGAAACCGGCGATCAGGGCAAGTGTGCTCGACCGCAGGCTTTGTTGAGGAGGATCTGAAAAAGGTTATGTAAACATTAGAAAATAACATCACTTCACAATAGTAGATATGAACAAAAAAAATTTCAGTGTGATCTTACATGACATTATAAATTATGCTGTTACACACACATCATTACATAATATTTAGTAATAGGTGTTTCCTGGAAACTAAAATCTAGTGCTGTGGTGCAGTGGCCTTACTAGCTAGGCCATTAAAAAGCAAGCTTTAACAATGCGGCCACACAAAAAATTTTTTTGAAGCTACTCTGCTGTGTGCCCCTCGCACTTAAAAAATGTGTCTGTCCTTCAGTTTACTTTTGCAATGCCTATACTTCAGTGCACAATTAATCTGCATGAATAAGTACCAAAATATAAATAGCATACTTGGGTAGCGTTCCAGCATGGTCAGGTGTGGACGCAAGAGCTTCTTTATGTCAGCCCCAGAACTGGCCTTTGTGGCTACAAGAGGAGGCACTGATGCCTCGCCCAATTGTCCCACGACACTCCCAACGTTGCTGGATGGCGACGAGTGAATTATGCCAGTTACCAGCACTTTTTGCAGTGCTGAGAGGGCTGCATATGCATCTGTCTGGTCATTTGAGCCGTTCAACTGCCTTATGGAAGAGAAGAGTGACTCAACATCATCGCTTGAAAATCTTGCCGTAAGCACAAACTTGAAGCCTGTGCTTAGGAGGTGCCTAGTGCAGAGGATCGTCGACAACGTAGTCACTCGCAGCGCTTCGTATGTTTCATTGGATAGAAACTCCAATTTATAGCTTGAGCTTTTTTTCCAAGATTCAAAGTATCCCAGGCACTCTTTCTCAAGCCAGACAAGTCTGAAAAACAATACAAAGTTTGCAATGCAATAAAAAAAGTGCTTGGATTTAATACAGGTTCTTATAGTCTCTTTGACTTGTTCAATTATTAATCTGATGTTTAAACAGAGTAACTTCTCAAGCCAACATGGTATCGAACAGACCATAGTGAGTTGCTTTTAATAGCATTTCTTTAATTTTATTGTTTCAGTGTTAAATAATTACTGCTAGTATAATATTCATGACTAACCGCTCATCGTCTTCGCCATAAAATGGCATCCTCATGGCATCTCTACTTGTCCAGTGCAACGTTGTGCTTTGTATGTTGTGCAAGACAAACCATTTGTACACCATTTCCATGAATTCTACAGTTGGCAGACAGTCGTCAAACCCACGAGCACCAAGACGGTCTCCATGCTGCTGTAGAAATCTCAAAACTGATGTCACCTAGAGGGGAGCAGTGAAATGTTATTAGAGATTTTTGCTCAATGCAGTTTGTGAAGACGTAACGATTAGGTACCTAAAATAGTGTACAGACAGGGAAATATAACATTGCAGTTGAATTTAGTAACAGAGTGGCACTGATCAGCTCTGCGAGCTCCATGCGTTTAACAGTGAGAGCAATTCAGGTGCACTTCTGCAAAGGTACAAGTACACCACTCTGTACAAGTTGATTACACCGAACATTACTTGTTCATTCGAAGGATCAGTTCAATTACATAGTTTACCTGTGGGCAAAAGATAGCAACCGCTCTGCCAACACACATTTTCTCAAAATTGCTTGGCCAGAGGTGCTTCTTTGTCAGGCACCTCACCAGCTTGAAGGCACCTTGTTTCTCTTGCAAGTCATAGAGGTTCCTGTCAGAAAACACCATATTAGTAAAATGACAGACATTGAAAAACCATTTTGCTTACCTTAAGTAGTCTGGAACGATCAGAATGCCACTCTTCCTCAAAATTCTCTTTACATCTAAAAATTGATTCCTGATGTTTTTCAGGATATGGCAGTAATCAAATGAAATGAACAGGCTGCGGCTGGAATCAAGAGGGTGCCTGGAAGAAGTTTAGGGATTCTTGCAGTTAACTAGGCTACACGAAGGTATGCATACACATAATATGGAAGCCCAGGCTAAAATGGGTACATCATGCACTTCTTCACACATCTAAAGTATCTGCACTCACGTGATGACAGGCTTGATGCTGCCTCCAGACAACATTGCAAAAAAACTTGCAATTGGCACTGTGATTATCCCCAACGAGCCGTGTCACCTTAAACCCAGCATCTTCCACAGACTCCATAACTTTCAAGCCTAGATGATGGAGCTGTTCACCATTTAAGGCCTTTGTAAAGTAGTATCCCACAGGAAGCCTGTGAAGGAGATTACAGTCTTGTAGGAAATACAGGCTTTCAGACTCGATCAGATGGTTACTGTTTATGGAGCTTTGTATTTACCTATAATGGGTAGACAACCCCACAAAGACAAAGCACAAAAGATGAGTTGCCAGCTGGTCCTCCAGGCCATAGTCTCCTTCCGCACCTCCCAGGTCCACCAAACCATGTATAGTGTCGGAGTGCTTTTGGTAGGTAATCGCTTGTTTTATGGACATCTCGTCCATAACAAGAGATCCGCAACGTGCCTGAAAGAATGAACAAAAAAGATGATATGCTTGTTTGGGTAAAAGTTCATGTTTTACCTGTTCATTGTGAAGTTTTGCTTCAACATGGAGCCGCTGTTGGATGAGGGAGGACACCACTTGCCCTGTACATGCTCCAATATAGCGCTTTAATGTGGAACGGCTGGGCAGCACAAGTACCCCCGTCTCTCGAAGCAAACGATAGCCAGATGGAGATTTCCCATGCCAAAGCACACAATTCCTTATCGTTTCTTCACGCCAGTGCTTCTTCTTGGCACTCAGTAAAATGAGCTGTTCCTGTAGAAACAAGGCCTTTGGGTCGTTGTTTTCTATCTTCTCCTGTAAAAATTTTAAAATTTGTATGTAGAGAATGGGAGATAAATACGCTGGTTAGTACCTAGCTACAATGAAGTACACATGGCTCTAACAGAACACGGAAAAAATTAACTGGTCAATGTATCATCCTGGTTCCTTTCAAGCTTTCCTTACAAAGATTATCAGTTGCATAGACATAAATACAGTTCATTTTGGATGATCACCTAAGATGTGTAATCATGCAAATCAAAGTGGCTGGCACTTCACATACCTGAAGGATGGCGAAATTTGATTTCTTCATGCATGCATCCAGTTTTCTCACTTGCTGTCTCAGTGAAGAAGCTTCGTCCTGTAGAGTCTCTCTCTTCTTAATAAGTCTTTGGCATTTCCTAGTCAATGTCTTGAGCTTCTTTTCTAGCTTCACTATTTTTGTGGCGTGAAGTCTTGTCTGCATCCCCTGTGTCCTGGTGGCCTTCAAAACTAAGGAAGCCTTGCGTGATGTTGCAGGTGCAAGTAGCAATATCGGTGGCATTTCCCGAGAAACACACTCTGTCAATTTATCATCTACAGAGTGAAGTAACGGAACTGCTGTAGGACATGTCTCCGCACCTTCCAGACCGTTTTGTACTTGAACAGGCACAATGTTAGGATTGCTGGACTCTTCCAGTGGCATGTACTCCGGGCTGATATGTTGCTGTGCAGATGAAGGTTCAAACAAGTCACAACCTGCACTGGGCTCACTTTCTACTTGCATGCTTTGGACCTCAGACTGCAAGTTGGGAGTTCCCCATCCTGAAATGTAGAAGATTTGTTCGGCAAGTATGAGACATCAGGCAAAACTATAAGTCAGTAATACCAAAACAAAACATTTACACAGACATTAAACTTACATTTTCCTTTTGGCATCCACATCAAGTCTGCCTGCAGGAGACAAAGGTAATGGGCGCTTCAACTTTCTTCGCTCCTTCTTGGGCTGCTCTTGCAGATAAGCTGGATAGCTTGGAAAGATTGATGGCACGGCATCTGGTTTTAGCCTTCTTGACTTCAGGCCCTCCTTATAATCCTCAGGCTTAAAATGAAGGCTGCACACTTTACTTCTGTCGCTTGGCACCCATTGCTGTTTCCCCGGACCTGCATGTAAGCCACATAGCAACTAAGCTGGAGGTTGTCAAAAGAGCCACGAAATATGGCATGCACGTCATTAACACCCCACGTAAATTTAGGAACACTGCCGGCCAGCTGCTGCAGAATTGATGGTCAGCGAACAAACTAACAACAGTGCACTCGGTCACATTCAAGGAACAACTTCAGAGACATTGTTACCATATAGTGAAGCTACATCTAAGTTCCCGAGGCAACCAGTAGAACAGCTGTTCTAGTTCGCAGTATAGTGCTCTTTATCTAGAACCGGTGGCACTCTAACAGGATAATCTAAACGGCAAAGCAGTAGACCACATAATCCCGCGTTTGGATTTCTCAAAAGTGGAGTTAACCTCAAAGTAGCATTTTCGCAACACTTGTAGCTCTGCAAGCAAGCTGTCTTCAATTCAGCAGCTGCAGAATTCTTATTGCTGCCTTTGGCTAGAACGCATTTCATGTGCCTAGATAATTCTCGCAGTTACGGGCACGCATGCTTGATCATGCTTGATAGCCTTTAACATCTCAGTACTGTGAGCAGCGCATCTTCTTCACTGAACCAGACACTTTTTTGACAATGTTACTTTGACTGCCACACATACTATTATAGGCGTGCGCACGGGGCGGGGCGCAAGGGGGGCAGCCGCCTTCTGTCACATAAGAGGGGGGTAGGGGCGCAAAGTCGGCCCCATACATAAAGTTTGACAGTGCACTTAGTTAGGCCAGTTGGTTCTGCACGTCGATGAAGTGGATGCGCTTGAAACACGAGGACGAAGAGAGACTGGACACACACTGCGCAACTTGTAAGTTGCGCAGTGTGTGTCCAGTCTCTATTCGTCCTCGTGTTTCAAGCGCTTCCACTTCATCCCCATACATAACGATGCGATAACCCTTCGCCCCCCACTGAAGGAGGAACCCCGCGCATGCCTACGCATACTATAATCAGTTGCTTACGTCAGCGTGTACTATTTTATATTAGCGTTAGCGTGAGCTTACTATATTACTGCTCACCTTCACCTTGGCGAGAGATCTTCTTCAGCCAAAGTAGACGCACATCGGTGACGGGAAACTCGTGAAATGAGATGCCAGTTGATGTCCGTCCGCTCGATTTACAGAACGGAACGCAACAGTAAACCATAGCGAAATAGCTTACTGATGCGCCCAGCGCTGCCGCACTTCAAAGCATTGAAAACAAAAGCAAAACACAAAGGCCAACGGACCAGCACACCCCAACGGCATCACAACTACACGTGCGACGCTTGCGCGATGGGGGTAAGTTGTAGCGCCATGCTTTGCAGTGGCGACTGGAAGAACTAAAAAAAATAAACAAGCAAAAACAAATTGGGCGCGCAGGAGCGCCTCGGTACGGGCAGGTCGCTAATTTATAGAGGAGGTCGTGGTTTTGGCCACCAAAAATCATGGCGCGTGCCTCCTCGAGGCCGGCGCGCATGCGCAGACTACCTACCCGGAAAAGGCCCATTTTCACGTTTAATGGGGCTGCTCGAGGATTCGCGTTAATAATGTTGGCAAATATGAATCTCTTATGCAGAACACTTGACATGCGAGAAATGATGTACTACACTGTAAATAAGCGGGCAATAAAAATCATGTTTATGTAAGTAGGTTTTATTGCAAGGTTCCGTGTTACAACGAAATCCATTGCCTCAGTGGCAGCTTTACGCCCTCCACGTGCGTTGCCTCCTCACTTTCCCCAAGAATCTGCACTTTCACCACAGATAGATGTGTAAGCTGAATTAAGAAATACGCGTGTTATGACAGCTTTACTTACTTCGGTTTTAATGCATTGAAGTTTAATGACTTCATGTGTAACGCATCTGGAAGTAAAGCGCTGAGGCGGTTGGACGTGTTTCAATAAAGTGTTCAACAAGTACACGCGTCCGCCGCGGTGGTGCAGTGGTTACGGTGCTCGGTTGCTGACCCGAAGCTTGTGGGTTCGATCCCGGTCGCGGTGGTCGCATTTCGATGGAGGCGAAATGTTAGGGGCCCCGTGCACTGTCCGATGTCAGTGCGCGTTAAAGAACACCAGATGGTCCAAATTTCCGGAGCCCTCCACTACGGCGTCTATCATAATCATATCTTGGTGTTGGGACGGAAAGCCCCAGATATTATTATTATTATTATTCAACAAGTACACGAGTTGAACTGTTTTTTTCAGTCCTGAACATTCTTTTTCTTTCACCGTGCCTCTGCCGCCTTTCCTTAGAAGGCTCGTGAAATGCGAAAAGTGACATTCGTCGGCGTGAACATGCGTGATGGAAAAAGAAAAAACACGCGTGACGTCACCTTGTGACGTTTTCACGGGATGATGACGTTTCGGCATCTTTTACCGAAATACACAAGAACGCAGAAATCGTGTTTTTTTTTCCCTCGCCAACCATCTGCTAAATCGGTGAGGTCCGCTCCATTTAAAGGGCCCTCAAGGAGACGTTGTAATGTACCACCTACGGAGGGCGTTCCACCTAATGCATTTTTCCAGATTGGTTCCTAACTGGACACGTCAGAAGAGATTTCCAAGCCATATTGTGGTGTTTTTTCTGTCCTCTGCCAGGCTTTCCCAAAACAGTACTGAATAAAACAACTCCCAAAGTCCCGTAGCATTCAGCTAACACTACTAGAAGACGAAAGCCATCTTCTCCCCATTTGATGTATGGATAAGCGTGCACAGGGTTCTCCTTCAGGGGGGGGAGGGGGGCGAAGTTTTGTCGCAGCGCCTCCCCTCCCTATTTTCAATGTATGGGGCCGCCCCCCCCCCCTTCTCCCCCCCCCCCCCCCGTGCGCACGCCTATGGACTTATGGATGTTATTCATCCTATTGTCCTACGTATTGTGGCTGCAGCATATACACGCGGACAAATTTTCTTGGCAGTGAACAGAAAGATACGGCGGCGTACCTTCTGCACATGTACTATGCGAAGTAGTCCGCTTCGGCGCATGTCTAGAACCGCCCCGATAATGTGCAGTTTTGCTCGCTTATATATACACGCACACATACGAACGCACGCACGAACATGCATAAAGTACGGTCGAACCCCCCCCACCCCGAAAAAATACTTCTGGCTACGCCGCAGGCGACACCATTCGCAGGAGTAAAGGTTTGTTTAAAAACTTTTCTCAGTCTTCTGCAGGGTGGAGAGGCTGCAAATTCAATCAACATGCCTGTCTTTTGTTTATTTATTACCAAAGGCAGTACATGTATCAAACTTTTAGCCATTTCGTGGCACACATCACAGTGCGCACTCATCATTACGAAATCAAAGTTGCAAACAACACCCAAATAGGAAAGACACAAGTAGGTTACTAAAAAGACCATTACAGCTAGTAGTCGCTCGCAAACAACACATCAGTAGAACGCACGTAAAAAAAAATAAGAGACATCCTCACAACGGTGATTCAAATTGTGAACGCTTTCTTAAGAACATAATTGACAAAGGCGAACAGGATGCACAACTCTGGGGAGCTGACCTTGCATCAAGCGGCTAATGAACGACGAAAACTTCTGGGAAAAAAAAAAAAAGAAAGAAGAAGTCTAGAGCTCGCTGGACTTCTGCTAAACTTCGTCTTGCGACGAAGCGGCACCAGGCCTCTAGGAGCTGAAAGAACGACTCATAGCCAAATCCATGTGATACCCATTATTCCCACGCTGGCTGAAGCACCATGCGCAGCAGCTCTCATAAACACTAGCGCCAGATCGTTTTCCAGTGTGCTTTATTAAACTATATGTTCCGAACAGTTCCTAGAACACAACACATTTCAAAGACGTCGGCTCGACAAAACTAAAACCTCACGGATGACGTCACGTATTCACGTCATCCGCAAGGGGCGCTAGCGCGGCAGTCGCCATACTTGTGGTCTCGCACGCGGTCATCGTCGGAGCACAACCAATATTCTCGGCAGCACGTGTTCTGTTGATATTTCTCTAAGAAAACGGGTTAGTGAGGAGCAGCGCCGATCATCACGCTCTTATATGCCGGGTCGCTGGCGCACTCGCTGGCGCCGCCTTGCGGGAAGAGCTCAGTGAATAGCTCCTGGAGACAGGGCGATCTCAACGAGTCTGCCTTCTCGCACCAGCTAACGCGATAACAGTGGCGTCAACAAATTTTTAGATTTTCTTTTTCCCTTAACTGCCTTATCGTCTACACGGAGGCCTGTAGGACTGATGCTAATCTTTCGTGCGGATAACTGTCCCAACGTTTCTCATGTCCTCGTGCACCGAGCGGCTGCCGTTTCTGATAGACGATTTACTTTATCTCTGCAAGCACCGCTGAAGGGATGCGTGGCAGAAGGGTGCGAATTATTCTTTGCAATATGTTTTCGACTGCAACAAAAAAGATAATGTTCACTGAAACTTGATTTCCGAGATTTCAATACATGCCTAAATTGATAAAACCTAAAGTTATCCCGCGGTAGCTTTCTTCTTTGTTGCCCCTCGTCGAAAAAGGAGACGTGCCAAGGAAACAAAAAAAAAAAAAAAAGAACTACGATCCACACAGCCGCACCAGAAACCAAACGCACACGGCCTCCGTCTTGAGCTGATGCCTCTTGTAAATTCAATCATGCTTTCTTTCTTTTCTGTCCTCCATTAACTACTATCAAAAACGATAGTGCGAAATTGCGAAAGGAGCAATTCATAAAACATTGTAGAGTTTTGATAAAAAATTATTACGGCTACAAAATTGCACACCAAACAGCATGTAACTAGCAAAGCATACAAAGGTTACCCGGAATTACAATACACGACCATCAGCTGCAACAGAAAACGCATTCGCAACAACGCAACTATCTCAAAGGAGAATAAAAACGTGATACTTAAGTCTGTATGTTTACTTGACCGATGCTATTGCTACAGATCGGTAAGAAAGCGACAGATAGAGTCATACATCGTAAAAAACAGCGCGAAAACAAGGACGAGGCAGAAGAAATAGGACAAGCGCTGTTTTTTTTTTTCTGTCTCGTCCTTGTTTTCGCGCTGTTTTTTACGATGTATGTGTACCAACAAGCTCAAGTTCGCACGCTTCTCAATATAGAGTCATGATACGACACATCATTAAAGCTAATGTTAGACGGCTTAATTACGAAACTGATGAGCTGAGGAAAACGGGACACCACCTCCACGTCCCATCATCGAACACACTAAACACACGTGCCTACATTGAATCCAGGATGTCGCCAACCTTCAGGTACCGCCGTATGTGCAGCCAGCAGTCACGATTGAGGTCGACTAACTGCTTCTGCCCGTCCTCGCGCCTGTGGCAACTCACACTGTGCTGGACGACCCCTGCCACGCACATGAAACCGTCCAACTCGGAGATGTTCTTGAGGCTTTTCTTGATTCGCGACGCTGCCTCATTTTCATCGATGGATGCGAGTTCCTGCACTTTCTCCACAAGTCCGGGGCTGAAAATGCACGAGCTCGGCGGCGGCCGCACAATACTTGTGTTTCGTTCCCCCCGACGAAGTGAGCCGCGCGCATCACCAGCGATGAGTTGCGACGCAAGACCTCCTGGATTGTGAACAATTCGCCGCTGCAATTCGGGTACCAAATTAAGTCCATGCTGATGAGCTTATAGTTGCTTGTAATGTTCTGCGACAGCTTTCGCGTTAGCAAGATGGTCGGCGCATTGTACGGGTCGATGGACAATTCGCACAGCGTCGGACTGGAGTCTAACATGTCCACCAGCACTTCAGCATTGGTATCGTCGAAGGGGAGACCACCAAATTGACAGCCTACGG
>JALIZH010017279.1:10000-26635 GCA_030522465.1 Rhipicephalus appendiculatus | reverse complement strand
CACGGATAATGGGATTAATGCATTCGAAGTTGAAATAAGTGGCTTTTTTTAGTTATGCAATTATTAATAACAAGGATCGCGTAACTGCACGCATATAAATCTCAAACTTACACTCTATCAATAACCCTCTGCGCTTGCAGGCACTAATATTACCACCAAGAAAATAAATCAAACAAAATGAAATAGTGATAGGAGCGCATCCGTATGTGGACGATAAATAAGAGGTTTCCCAATCGGCGAACGGACATGCGTTCGGTGTGCGCACTCACGTTGGCATTGCTCCCGATGCCGGACAGCTGCACTTTCTCGCGCGGATCGGCGACCTTGTCGATGCTGTACTCCAAGTCCTGCCGACGAGACACAAACGAAAAAGAGAGCCACAGTCACCGTTTCTGCACACACACTCCGAAGCACAGAACGAGGGTCGGACCGCTCCAGCTGGCAAGTAGCGATCGGCGGCGGCGGTCGTGCGGGAAAGCCACCGTGCCACGAAACGTGGTCGAGTCCAAGCCGCCGCGGCGATTCGTTGTGGCACGGCAGCGACCTTGATCGGCGATTCAACGCGTGGGAGAACTCCGCGGCGTCACCAGAAGGAAAGTAAAACGGGGAAGCGCGAACATGATCGCCTCCGTTAGCCGCGGACCGGCCCCCATCAGCAGCATCGGCCCACCATCCTTCATTTCCGCGCAGAAACAATTGCGCCCTCCCATTGGTTCGCTCGGGTCACGTGGCGCCGCAAATACGAGTCCTTTAAAACGGAGCAGACGCACCCGCGTTTCCGTCCGCTTGCCCCAGAGATTGCCTCCGCGCAGTCATACAAGTGTTGCCACATCATCGCGTTCTTTTCGAGCCAAGCGCAACAACAACACGGCGCTGCATCGATCCACTGCTGCGGAGGCTAAGTGGGGAAAATTAGAAAACGACTCGCTAGGCTTTCCCGTAAACAGCGTGAGCACGCGCAGCGGTCCGCTACACGTAAGCCGCAAATTGATCATTTCCTGCGCATAGCGTGAACCAGCGCCTCAGGCGCTGGCGTAAACAAACCGGAGTCGATTTTGCGGCAGCGCCACCCGATCCGCGCGCAAGCACGCGTGCCGCAGCGCTGGTGTCGATCCGAAACCGAAACCCAGAGCTGCAACTGCATCGGCCGCGAAAACGTGGTTCGCGCCGCATCCACGAAGCGAGAAGGGCATTGAAGTCTTGCGGAACCAAGAATCAATAACTTCCTTCTTCAGATTCTTGTAGACTTAAAGCTATTCAAGCTCCACTCTCGGTAGATGGCACACAAAGATGAAAGAAGAAAACGCCACACATGGTGACAGATATTGCAGAGCACACACATCAAACAACATAACATGGGGCACGTGCATGGGGACTGGTGATAAATAACGCTCAAGCTATTGTTCCCGCGCGCAATTCACGAAACTGCACGATGTACTGGGCGGTTCACATAAATTGCATATACAAACTTGTGCTGGACGTTTACTTTGCTGTCAGGTGCGTCACGAAGCAATAAAGCATTACATGGCCCATACTCTGGATGCACTAAACTTGATTGCTTTGGCCGACAAGAAAACAACGTTTTATATGCAGTCAGCGCAAACCAACCTAGAAAATTGGGAAGAGTAAGCAGAGCACAAGGCAACTCACAAGAGATAAGGAAATTACGAACTTAAATGATGCTAAACACACAGAAATGCACCATTAGCTCGACAGCTTCTGGATCAGTAACATGCTGCACCAATTCAGGACTGTGTAGCAGAGGTAGCTAGACATACAAGTCTTACCTTGCCATACCTTTTACTCAGTCTTTTTAGATACGAGGCCCTCAAAGGAAAGCTATGCTACACAAGTTCTTGCAAAAGACGTGCTGCTTCACTGAGACAGAAGCTGCCTTTCTAACATGCAGAGATGGCTTCTTAGCCGTTATCTTTCCACGGCGCATCTTAACAGCAGGCGTATTGCACTATGACCGCAGAAAACAAAGAAGGAAAAAGAAACAATGAGGGAGATAAGACCCCTCCCAACTTCCTCAGTGCGAGAGAGTCCTTTTATCAACACGCTGCATTCACTACACCCAAAAGCAGGCAGAAAAAAAACATCCGTTTACTACTCCTTAGGACAGCCAATGCAGGAAACAAGCACTCTACAGGCTACTCTTCATTTTTTATACTGTATGTAAGTGCTTTTCTTTTTTGTAGCCTAAATGTAAACCATTGAACAATACAGAGGGATGTTTATAATTGGGTTAAGATTAACAAATACAACATAATTATATACTATTACAGATGAAGAAAATTCAGAGTTACATTGTCATTAAATAAGAGTAGGAGATAAGTCTTCACCAAACATAGCAATGATGGCATGGCACATGCAATTGTGACGAGTACATTTCTGATGGGGTAAAAAGTCGTGAAAAAATTGGCTCCGTACCCTGATTTGCTCGATGAGAAGCTGCAGATACGAGTCTGCTTCGGTGAGCTTGGTGTCAAAGTTGTGCTGTGTCGGCGCCACAATGCCCGTCTGATCCCACAGACGCTGCAAATGCATAAATGCGTTGTATGAGAAACGCTGTGCCCCCTGGAAACCTGTGTTATGGACGGGTGTTGTAAACAATGTTCGCTTTGCATACTACAAGGAACTGGTTATGTGAAACACTGGACGAGAACAAAACAGCTGACAATCTAGATATCCTTTAACAGAAACTTACTGAGTTTGGCTGCCGCTGTAACGTATGCCTCAGGATCGTATCCTCCAGCGCACGCACCCATCGCTCTCGCTCCTCTGCGTCGCGCGCTGCGTCACGTCCGAAACAATACATGCGACGGTGTTCACTAAGGCGGACATGGGCACTCTCAAAGCGACAGCTCTGGTTACTCGTGAGCGGAAAGGCGTTGACACATGCGCCGCATTCTTTGAGCGAAGTCAGCCAGGCTCGCTCACCTTGGAAGTGAAAGATCTTGCGGTCCACGCGAATTGTGAAGGTGCTGTCGTCTTCATCGTCGATTCCTATAACTGCCCCCTGCATCGGTCAGGCATGAATCAGTGCGAAAGTAGGAAATGGAACATCGCTCAAACAACCAAGTTTACCTGGAGTCGCACGCAGCCACGCCGGGCTCCCCGGGCCATGTTTTCTTTAGACTGAAAATGTCGAAGCGAGGTGGCTAAGGAAGCATTGAAAACGATATGACACCGGCTCTGCCAGTGCGATGCGAATGCTACCTTCCCGAAAGCATGCAACTACGCCCAAATCTGATGGGTTGCGCAATGCACGGCTACGTCGACGAAGAAAACGAGTACGTACGGTGTAGTAGGACAACAGCCCTGCGTTGTCGTCTAGCACAAACCAGCGATACTGCCAGCCTTTCATGACGTTTGTCCATTTGCTAAGCGGCCCTTCGACGCTTGAAGCAGCCATCTTCACCTGCCGACCATGGCACACAGGGTTGCGAGGCGGCTCCGGTGGCTCGTCCGACATGCCGCACAGCAGCATCATGTCACGCCCGCGGCAGTTTACAAAGAGGATCAGCGTTTTTGTTCGCGGGAAAGCGATGATTGACGGCAGTTGCGAAATATCGAGGAGGAGACTTCATGAGCCTATTCATTCATTGTTATCTCAGGTTTGACGGGTGACTGTCCTGAAAAAAAGACAACGCCCACTTATACGCAGTTTTGGTTTCGGTTTCGATCAAGCGCACTATTGTGGACATTGCGGTAATGATATCGTGGCTGCGATATTTTTGTATGTTGCTTTCACACCGCAAACGCTTTTTCAGTTCCAACGTGAAGCATCCTATGCGTGAGTAAAGCAGAAATCTCGTTTATGGAAATAAAGTGAGAATGAGAGCCGGGCAAGTGTTTAAGTTGAACATGAATTCCTTCGTTAGGAATTTGTCATTACGCAAAACACGGCACCCGGATTTTTTTATTCTATCAAAGCAAAGAGAATTGTAAGTGCGGAGCACTTTAGGGGGCCAGGCTGTCGTATGCTGTCGTCGTCGCTAGACATTGCACAGCCAGCTGTAGCATATTGAGCGATCGCTAGCGCCAAGGAGGTCGTCTCTCTCCAGCTCTTCGAGCTCTTTGATATTTTAAAGCAAGACTTCTTCCTCTTGTTCTTCGAGCGCCTTCATGACGATATTAACGCAGGCAAAACTACATATAGCATAACCAACTGTAGCATATTGAGCACACGCTCGCGCCATGGAGTATTCTTCCTCTTGTTCTTCGAGCGCCTTGATGATGATAAGCATTAGAGGAAGCAAGCGAGAAATGGGAGAAAGACGGAAAAAAAAAGGAAGAAAAATAGAAATAAATAGAAATAGAGGAAAAAAAAACCACAAAAAAACTGGAAAAGAGAACAAGAAAGAAAGAGAAAACCGAAGAGAAACAAAGAAGGCTGCACAGCCGGCACAGCTCCGCACTTCCTTCAGGCTTGGCGACCCTAGTGCGAAGCTGCCTTAATTTTTTTTCTGTAGTTCAATCTGTTTTTGCACAAAGTTCGCAAGAGGATCGCGTTTTTCGCCCGTTTCTCTCAACGAAGCACGTGGAACCTTCGCTTAACTGCGCTCTTTGGAATAATTATCGCAGCGCTGTGGTTTTATGCCTCACCATTTCAGATGCGGGCCGATTTATGAAAGTGGGCCAATTTCGATGTCTGCCGACAGCTGAATGTCTTGACGAATAGCAAACATAAATAACGATGCCAAATGCTTTATTTCAAGGAGGGGAAAAAAAAGGCTAACAATCTTGTTGCTTTATTCTACAGAGAGAACAAAATCGCGGTGACCGCTACTATTTTCTTACGGTGTTTCGAATAATGATGCATGCAACTGCACGCGTCAGCGAACACTTACGAGAGCACATACGCACGTGATGACAATGGCAGAAAATGGCATTCATAATAATGAGAAATAAAGAGACGTAGTCGGTGAACAAATACAGAAACATAACTTTATTCACTCTGCCTTGTTGAAAATTCAAAACTAGATAGCTATCAAGAAATCGTGTAGCTCCGAGAGTATGGGATGGGATCTGCTCTGTGTACGTAGACGGAAACTACGGCTTAACCCTCTATTGCATGGCGTCCCATATTTGGCACACACCGATTAACATTTTTTATAGCGGGTGCAAGAGGACCAGTGGAGAATGTGACACAGTTAGAGTAATCCTTATAGTTACGAGCACTAAATATAAAAAAAGCGCTGCCATCCCAAGAGTAGTATGAAATCTAGACATGAAATAGATTTCACAGTGCACGTGCAAGCTCTGATAACGAACAACAGTGACTGCTATATTTTTCTTGCAACTCCTTTCTCCTTGCAGAAGCAAGAAAAAACTATTTTGGCATATCTCATGGCTTTGAAAATTCATGCTCATTAAGGCTCTCCTCAATTCCGTTTTCCACTACGGTATATAGTCGGAAATCGGCATGTGCCATATTTGGCACAGTATGCATGTGAGTCATCAAATGTGCAATATGATGCCATCTATGTTTTGTTGCACAATGCAAATACAAACAAAAAGAAAGCCCCTCTGAGATCTTGCAGCACAGCTCGGTTTTGCCAGATTTCAGTTGTGGTGGTAGGTTTTGAGATGCTTCACGAAAGTATCGAGTGCCAGCAACAGTACCTGGCAATTTTTGTTACATTGCTGGCGTGGGTACATGAGAAAATTATGTGAGGTCTAACCAGTGCACGGCGATAATTAGCTTTTATGATTTGTTGGCAACTGACGCTCACAACCACGAGTCAGTGGTTGGTAATTCGGGCAGGAAAGCATAGCAAGGCGGCACCATGCGAACAGGCAAACGTGGAAGCGGCCATCTTGCACGTAGATGTCGGTAGTCAGATGCACTAACCAAAATGTTCAATTATGCCTGAACAGAGGAAGCAATTGCTTTGCTTTATTCCACAAATCCCGCTAAAAAGACCGCAATCAGGGAGATTTTGTTTTTCAGCCATGGCAGCAATTTTTCTCGCCCCATTTGCATAGTGTGCCATATTTGGCACAAACCTTTATATTCATTAAAGGGACCCTGAAACGGTTATTTGAAGCTTTGTCAACGTTTAGGCTAGAGCATCATCGAACCATTGGCACCACAAATTTCGCTGCACGCCGTGTACCAAGGCGGCTACGGCCAATTATATCATACCCTCCTTCTTACCCCTGCCTTGCCTCCTCAACTCATGATACACGCTGGCATCGCAGAGCTCATGTGAGCACACTCGATGATTTGAGCTTCGCCCGGTGATGACCTCTGAGACTGCACGCCGACAGGTTGCGTGCATCTCGGAGACCATAGCCCCAGTGCGCCCGGCAGCACGCACGCCGTCTGGCAACAGAGACATCGCGGAGGGGTTGATATCTGCTCCGACAGGTGCCGCCACCCTACCAGCCAATTTTTCGTGCGCGCACACCGCAGCCAATCAGATCGTGCGCAGACTGCGTGTCATACTGGGGAGGGGCGGTTGAAAACGCGTTGGGCTGAGCCGCAGTGATCTGCAGCGATTCGCAGCTTTATAGCGTTGTAATCAATTACACAGTGTACGCAGAGAGCTTAAATTAGTCTGTAAATGAGCCTTAGGACTTGGTCTACTGGCTCAATGTGTTTGTACAAAATCGTCAAAACCGTTTCAGGGTCCCTTTAATACAGTCACAATAAATCTGAAAATTTTTGTACATGTTCTTCTTCATGTAGTTAATGATAAAAATTGATCAAATAATTTTTCAAATGACTTTCTCATAATTCATGCAATAGAGGGTTAAACTGTTGCACCAGATATATAACTCTAACACAGGTATCAATCGTCATAGCTACCTTGTTGAACCACACTACACATCCACTCGCTGTGATAACAGCAAAAAGATTTCTACTTTTAAATGTAAATCCAACACTTTTTTTCTACTCGTTCTTTCCTAAAACAATAAGAGAGTGGAACAGTTTAACAGACGACTTAGTAAATGTAACAAATAATGATTTATTTTTTTCTATGTTGTGAAATTGTTCTTGCATTAACGTTTTTGTTCCCCCCTTACGTAATGCCTATATGGCGATGAAGGTAATCTGTAAATAAATAAATAATAAGTAAATGAGTAATACAAAACATGAATAAAAAACTACACAAGTGAAATACCCTGATGGGACACCAGGACATATTATTGAGTGTTATAACTGCATATAATATTTTATACTCTGAAATTTCTTCCTCAATAACATCTCAATAAATATAAAATAGAATACGCCCATTGGTATTTTTTTTTTACTTTTTAGAGGGACCGTAGTGGCTAAAAGCGTATGACATCATATAAAAACTAAATGTTCGGTGGCCAGGCTACCGGATATATTAAGATTTCGGTTCCGACCAACTGGTCATGAATAATCGTTGCCTGAAAATAAATTCGGAGTTCCCACTTGTGTTGTGTTGCTCACGACTGACCATAAATATATGAAGGACTGCAGCCGCGTTTTTTACTCGTTAAATTTAGTCCTCCAAGATGCATGGCTAGCCTAACTCTTGCCATAGTTGAACAGGTGTGAGTGTGCATAACAATTGAACACTGATTATATATATATATATATATATTCTTGTAATTCGATCAGTATACATGGGCGGATCTTAAAATGTGTTTCACTATTTTCTCGTGGACTTTTATGTGATGGCCCTTCCTTTTTATTTGTTGCATCCTTTATCAATTCTTTACCAACTATATAAAAGATATTGCAACTTGTCCAAATGTCGACATGCCATAGTGCGGCCCCTTTTTTGTGGGAAACAGTATTTTAATTTTACACTTAAGGTTTTGCCGCCCTCTTGCACAGATAAGTCGATTATGGCAGGGGTCAAATTAAGGCTGCGTCCTTCTAGAAATAACTATATTTTCTTTATTTTTCTATCAAATATATGCATTCGATCAATTGAATTGAATTGAACACAAGTTTATTTGGTCCTGCGGAACACGACCATGTCACGTCAAAATTTTTCATCTTTTGTGCGCCGATGGTATTTGGTGATTATTTTACAACTGACATATTTCGTTGGGCGGTAGCTTTGTTACAAGTGATCTCATTTTAATGCAGTTTGCAGTTTGCGGCAAAAGATTCAGGGAGGATGAAAATTTGATGGCCCATCCCATTTCTTGATTTGCAACACCACAAAAAAAATAAAATAAAATACAACGAAAATCGCGACGTTCAGCGAAATTTCACACAAGAGGGATGCCGGGTGCAAGCAAATGCGCATGCGTGAAAGCGACGCGGCATGGCACACATGTTGGAACACGCAGTACTTGGTTTCCACATCAATGTAAAATGATGGCCATGGCTTCATCAACTTTCACCGCCGCTGGCTGACACGAACGCTGCAACAGAATGAGTCGTCCCCCCTTTTATAACATTTTCGCACTTTTCATTATTTTTTATTCTTTGTTTTCGGCGTTGCACATGAAAATAATGGGACGGGCCATTAAATTTTCACCTTCCCTGAATGTCTCACTGCAAAGCGAACTTAAATAGGATAGTTTGTAACAAAACTACAAGCCATTAAAGTAGGTCACTTCTAAAAGAGTCACCCTGTATAAAAGCACTTATCCAATATGAATAATTTGTGTATATGTCATAAACGACCTTGAAAAAAAAAAACACGAATTTGTGACTATATGAAATAACAGGAGACACTTGAAAAAAAAAATTATATATGCATAAATTCTGCTCCGTAATCTTTGGTTAACTTTGACTGTTATCATGTTTTCCCTCGAGGCCTCAATGGGGTAGTCATCAGAGGCGTCATTTATGGATGGGCTAAGGTGCGATACCTCCCACCCACCCCCTTCTTTTTACTGTTATACCGGCCAAGGGCCTTAACGTCAGAACGGAACACAGGATTTCTTTGAGGGCAGTGGCGTAGCCAGGGGGTGGCACACCGGGCACGTGCCCCCGAAATTTTTTTTGCCATGGCATACAGAGCGAAAAATGACCATTTCAAGGAGGTGCCCTCCCGAAATCAAGAAGGTGCCCCCCCCCACCCCGAAAAAATTTTCTGGCTACGCCCGTTTGAGGGGGAGCGGTATGCTTACGGGAGGTGGGGAGTCAGTTTGTGGGAAGAACTAAGAGGCCTTCTTCTTGGAGGTTATAGGGGTTAACATATAATGCACAGATCTGCACGTGCAAAACTGTCCTGTCTGCTAGTACATGGTCGCACCACGCACTAGCAGTGTGGCCGTCACTCGCTAGCCCTACGTAGTAGCCCTAACAGTCAGAGCTGGACCTTTAACCCGAGGTTCACGTTGTGTCGTGACTGCGACGGGTTTGGGGCCAGTGGAAACAGAGATGAGTTCTTTGTTTGACGCAGTTTATTGTGCCAGAGTGCCGCCATGCACAACAATTATATTGACAAAACAAAGCGGTGAAGAAGTTCTGCATGGTGAACGTAAAAGCAACAAATAGAAAGCACATGAGAGAGAGCGATAATGACTCATACTCACCTCTCGTGCCCTGGCACTCCAACCCTGAGGCAATAAGTCGCACACAAAAGGCCAGGGGTGCACAGGGGGTGACGGCGGCTGGATGGCCTCCGACTCGTTCGAGCTGTGTCTGTCACGCACCCCCCAAGTCGAAAGAAAACCAGGCTACAACAGTCCTCCAAGACACCGACGCACATTCCTTGGGGTCTGGAGAGGAGTCTCTCCAGAAAAGTAGTCGGGTTGTGAACTTGGTCATTCCCGAATCAATGACCCTGTCGCCTACAGGCTGACGATGTGCACAAGGTTTTAGATGTATGTGTTCTGGAACGAGCAGAGTGGAGTCCAATCAGCAAAGAAGCCATCATTGGAGGCGGTGTCACCCACTGCAGGATGTTTGGAGAGCTTGAACTCATCAAACTCCACGGTCGAGGCTGTCGAACTAGTGAAGGGACCATTGCTAACATCCAGACTACGATGCTTCCTGCGAATCAAATAAATGTAGGAAGAGAGACAGGAGGAAGAGGGGGGAGAAGCAGAAGAAAGGCATGTTGTATATACAACCTCTCTAGAGGCATTATATACATCTCCAAGAAGCAAGAAGTTTTGATGGCAATGATGTAACCGAAACCATGGCTTGCCATGGCTTTGCTCTTCTTCCATGGTAAGCATGGGAATAGAGAGCACCGTCATAGGGACCATTGCACTCAGGAGTTGTTCGAGGTATATAAGATGAAGGCTACACGTAGGTGTACAAGCAAACCTTCAGTGTCACCCGCTGATTGTGAGCCAAGGTTGACTACTTTTTTACAGCAGCATATTGTTGACTTGAATAACCAATGGGTTTGTTTCATCGAGTCGTTCTCTGCATTTATGTCATCCTTCACCCATTAAACCTTCAACTGGGAGTCTGCACACTTAATATCGGTATCAAGATAAACACGCATGGTCACTGGAAGACGTCAAGATGTAAATCGCAAGATGAGGTGGCCTATACCTGCCTCCCTAAGCCGTTTTTTTTGAAAGCGGTCAACTTCTTTGGCCATGGTAAAACTGTTCTTCCTTCCCAATTCAGGTCCGATACTTGCAGCATTGAAAACTATTTCAATTGCAGTCCCATAGAATATTATTAGTGAACAGGTGCAAATACCGGCGGCAACACTGCATTTTTCATAGCTTTTCGTAACTGCGATAATTGCAATTCTTGAAGTTCGACAATTTGACTGGACACAGAAGAGTTACGCAAGCAGCAGAGTGCTGCATAAGCATCGCTGTATATTTCTTCTTTATGTCCTGTAGAATTGTGCCACTATCCAACTTCAAATATGCTATACCATCACGTCCAGTCTTCACTCTTAGCACTTCAATTATTGACGCTGAAAAGACCAAATTGTGTAGCATGAACAACATTTTGCCCCCTTGAAACCTTGCATCATGACTGTTGTTGGACACAATGTGTGTTTTGCAAATTTCAAAGCAACACTCAGGTACAGGTTATGTGAAGCACTGGACAAGAAGAAAACAGCTGACTATTTAGATATCTTTGAACAGAAACTTACTGTGCTTGGTTGCTGCTGCTGCGACACGTCCGAAACAATACATGCAACGGTCTTCACTAAGATGGGCACATGACGTCAGCGCTCTCAAAGCGACAGCTCTGGTTACTCGCGAGCAGAAAGGCGCTGATATGTGCACCGCATTCTTTGAGGCTCACTCACCTTGGAAGAGAAAGGTCTTGTGGTCCACACGAATCGTGAAGGTGCTGCCGTCGTCATC
Organism: Rhipicephalus appendiculatus; assembly: GCA_030522465.1. Classification (NCBI taxonomy): domain Eukaryota; kingdom Metazoa; phylum Arthropoda; class Arachnida; order Ixodida; family Ixodidae; genus Rhipicephalus; species Rhipicephalus appendiculatus. The sequence goes on along the minus strand of JALIZH010017279.1, from coordinate 15,400 downwards.
GTTAATTCCTACAACTGCCCCCTGCATTGGCTGAGCATGAATCCGTGCAAAAATAGGAAATTGAACCTTGCTCAAACAAGAAACTTTACCTGGAGTAGCATGCAGCCGCGCCGGGCTCCCCGGGCCATGTTTTCTTTAGACTGAAAATGTTGAAGCAAGGATCTCCCACTCAGGAGGTGCACTGAGGGAGGGGACAGAGGCACTTTTTTTTGTGCATTTGTTTCCTGACACCATTTCTGTTTTGTTTAGTTTTTTTTGTTTCTCTCTCGCAGGATGGGAGGGGTATGGACGATCGTGTGAAATATGGACACAACGGCCTGACATGAGCTCTTTTGATCACTTGTTTGATCACGACATAATCTGAGGTGCTGCTGCATGGTCACTTTTAATTGCGATTTCATTCATGTCTGAGCCAAACTCGATTCAGATCTAGATATCCGATTTGTATCGGCCTTGGTCGCAATAAAATGTGCCTGTGTGACGGCAGTATTATAGTACGGTGTGAAAGCAAGCTTGAAGGCCTGCAGAAGTTTGAGCCGTCGTGGTGACTGCTGTTATGATGGTGAAGTTCAGTAATACACAGGTCATTGGAAGTGCACGTAATATTTGCAAAGATCAAGTAATGATTCCAAACTAAAGCCTTCTATCTTCCCAAAAAACCTGTCTTGGTAACTGGACGTGCTTGAGTGCTCGCCAGATGTCAGCCGAGTTTAGTCACGAATAGAGTTACTGTATAAGCTACCTTTACACATTATATACAGTAACTCTATTCACGAACTCTGGAATTAAACTGAAACTGCTGGACAAGTTGGCTAGGTGAGTGGAGTATTAGTTTGTAAGTCCTAAAAAAATTGGCATGTCTGATTTTCGATTAAGCATTGTACGTATATCACATTACGTTGGTCATATATCCCTCTTGCATGGGTCCTAGTTTGTGTCTGCAGTATTTTGTAAATCAAAACAATTACTAGTCGTGTATACCCATTATGTTCAGTTGCACATTATGTTCTTTGGCAAATGATACACGGTTTCTACAATATTTCTCAATTTATTGTTCGCTTACCTGAGACGCGCGAAGAAAGAATGGGTGCGCCATATGACCAGCCCGCGAATAACCTTTCCAGTTTTTTTATATCGATACAATTGAGTGCAGGCTTGTATGGGAACACGACCGACGTGATGTCATATTTAATAGAGAATGACGCCGACATACCACGAATTCTCACCAAAACGCTAACTAATTAATACTCCGATCACCAAGCCAACTCGTCTAGTAGCTTCATCTTCGCTCCAGAGTACGTGACTAAACTCAGCTGACGCTTGGCGAGCGCTCAAGCTCTTAGGGAACACGGGAGGCTAATGAACCCTGCCAGACATTGAAAACGATAAGGCACCAGCTACGCCCAAAACTGATGGGGTGCGCAATGCACGGCTACGTTGACGAGGAAAACGAGTACGTACAGTGTAGTAGGACAACAGTCCTGCGTTGTCGTCTAGCACAAACCAGCGGTACTGCCAGCCTTTCAAGACGTTTGTCCATTTTCTGAGCGGTCCATCGATGCCGCCGACGCAGGAAGCAGCCATGTCACACAGGGTTGAGAGGCGGTTGATCCGGCATGCCGCACAGCAGCATCAAATAACCACGCTATTCGTATCACGCCCACGGCAGTTTAAAAAAAAGGACCAACGCCTTTGTTCGCGGGAAAGCGACGATTGACAGCAGTTACGAAACATCGGAGAGCAGTCATCATGAACCAATGCATTCATCGTTATCTCAGGTTTGACGGGTGCCCGATGAGTGAGTGCAATGAAGAAAGCAAAAACAAAAGGAAGAAAACACCCACTTATAAAGTTTCGGTTTCGATTTTGCTCAAGCGCGCTATTTGCGGACGCTGCGGTGATGATATCTTCGCGATACTTAATTACGTTGCTTTAATGTTGCTGTCAACGCTTTTACAGTTCCACCGCGAGGTATTATATGCGTGCGTAAAGCAGAAATCTAGCTCGTTAACGGAAATGAAGTTTGTGAAAGCGAGAGGGCAGGCGCTTAGGTAATTACACAAAGCTTAGCGGCCGGATTTTTCAAGTGCGGAACACTTGAGGGAACCAGGCTGCCGTATGCTTGTATACTGTCGTATGCTGTCGTCGCTTGGCGTAACGCAGGCAAAATCACATATAGCCATATAGCATAGCCAGCTGTAGCATATTGAGCGCTCGTTCGCGCCAGAGAAGTCTTCTTCCTCTTGTTCATAATGCGCCTTGATGGTGATATTTAGTGCGGACATTACTACTATGGCTAGGGAAACACGATAACACGAATCACGTATAAAAATTGAAAGAGGAAGCAAGCGAGAAATAAAGAGAGAGAAAGAAAGCAATAAAATAGAAATAAGTAGAAATAAAGAGAAAAAAAAAACAGAAAAAAAATGGAAAAAAAGAGCAATAAAGAAAGAGAAAACCGAAGAGAAACAAAGAAGGCTGCCCAGCTACGCCCTTCCTTCAGGCTTGGCACCACTATGGCGAAGCTGCCTTAATTTTTATTCTAACAACGCAATGAGAAATTTGTTTTTGAAGCTACCGCTCTTTTGTTCTTGCTCAAATTTCGCAAAAAGATCCAATTTTTTTTCCTTTTCGCCAAACAAAGCACTTGGCACCTCTGCTTCGCTGCGTTGCTTGGAATAATGAACGCGAATTCCGTGGTTTTATGCCTCACCATTGCTACAGTGTTCTAGCACTATACCATCGCGGATGTGAGCTGATTTACGAAAGTCGACCGATTTTGATGTCTGCCGGCAGCTAAATGTCCTGACGAGTAACGAGCATAAACAACGATTCCCAATGCTATATTGAGAAATGAGGACAAAACAACAACAACAAACAATCTTGTTGATGGATTATGCAGTGAGGGCAAAACCTCGGTGACCGCTAGCATTTTATTGACATAGTTTCGAATTGTGATGCAGGCAACTGCACGCCTAAGCTCACATGTACGTACGTGACGATCATGGTAGAAAATGCATTCACACAATCGAGAATAAGGAGACGTAGTCCGTGGACAAACACAGAAAGATAACTTTATTCGTTCTGCGTTTCCAAAGATACGCTTGAGAACTATCAAGGAATCCTCTAGCTCTGCAGGCTTGGTGAATAAGTGAGCAACATAATAAGATACTTGCCACGAAGCAATACAATTTTGAGAAAATGAATATAAATTTATACAAGTAAGAAACCCCGATGGGGCTTCAGGAAATCTCATTGAGTGCTATAACTCGATATCACCTTTAGACTCTTTAATTTATTCCTAAATAACACCTCGATAAATATAAAACAGGATGCGCAAAGGATGGTATTGTAATGATACAGGCATGGTAAAGTCTATGACACCGTTGACCGTTACTATGACAATTTTCGACCCACACTAAATGCTTACAAGCTATTGTTTCTTACCTAAATGTTTTAGCTATTGCTGAAACATTTGGCCTATAGACGCACACGTGACCGCGTTTTGGTGCTGCATATTCGGGGAAGAGCCATTATCGACGCACATATTGTTTTAAAAGCTTTACTTCTCGGCCCACTAAAAGAAGTTATCATCTTAAAATTGTTCCTTCGAATTCATCGAAAGACTTTTTCTTTTCGACACATACTAACGGGATTTGGAATGGCCTTGAGTGATCCCTGCGAGAGTTATCAAATGATAAATTTCTGGCGCAGTTGCCTAATAATGCTCATTAATCAACTATCTCCTCCCGAATTGTTTCTTCTTCTTTGTTTTTTGTTTTGCATTTAATATGTATTAAATTGATTGGTGACGTCTATGTTCTCCCTCCTGCAATATCTTGCTATGCAAGGTGGCAGTATACGTAAATGAAAATAAATAAATAATAAAAACGAACTGTTAATTCTTTTAAATACCATAGTGATTAAACGTGCACGGCATTGTATAAAATCCTAAAGAATTTTCAGCGGGAAGGCTACTGGATATATACATATTAACATTCCGGGTTCTATAATCTATTGATCTCGACTAATCGTCGAGATCAATTTTGTTCAAAAACGAAAATTCGATGTTTCTATACTCGTGCTGCTTACTATACGTGCATATACGAAAAACCACAGGCTGCGCTTTTTACTCGTTAAATTAAATCCCTTAAGATGCATGACTAACCTAATTCTTGCCATAGTTGAATAGGGGCGAGCCTATTGAGCATATTTATATTTAAAACATATTTATATTTAAGCATATCATATTCAACATATTTATAACACGTTTAAAACGTTTGATTATATTATGTTGCAATTCGATAAGTACACACTTGTCTTAACATGTGCTGTTTCAGTATTTTCTCACGGAAAATTTTGTGATGGTCCTTGCTATCATTTGTTCCAAGCTTAAGCAATTTATCACCAACCATATAAAATATTATTGCAACTCATCCAAATGTTTACACGCTGTACTGCAACCTCTCTTTTGTGTGGAACGTAAGTACTTTAATTTTCTGTTCAAGGGATTCGCCGTCCTTGCACAGATAAGTCGATTATGGCACGGATTAAACTAGTGCGTCGTTCCAGAAATAACTCTTACTTAATTTTTCTTTCAAATACTCGCATTCGATGAGAAATTTTAAATATTTTGCGCGCCGATGGCATACGAGGAAAGTGGAGTAATGCATTTATGCTGAAAACAAGCTTTAAAAAAAAAAAAAGAAGACGAATTTGTGACTATGCGAAATGACAAGTGACATGTGAAAAAAAAAATGTATATGCGTAAATTTCGCTCTCTAATATTTCGGTTGACATTTAGAGTTATCGACATGCTTTCACTCGAGGCCTCAATAGCGGTCTTAGTCACAGGCGTCATTTGTAGATGGGCCGAGATTCGATACGTCCCTCCCCCCCCCACCTTTTTATTTATTTATTTTTTACCGTTTTTTACCAGCCAATGTCCTTAACGTCAGAAGTGGATACAGGACTTTTTCCGACGTCAAGGGTAGCGGGGAGGGGGAGGTCAGCTTTTGGGGTATGGGGGGGGTCAGCGTGTGGGAAGACCTGATAGGCCCTCGTCTAGGGGCATACATTCAAACATTGAAAAAAAAAAAAAGCCTGTCGGGATATCCGCTTAACGTACAGTACTCACGGGTTGAAACAGGACAATCTAGATCTAAGTAACGCACACACATTCGTTCCCACCGTCTTCAGTTCAGGTCATATTGGCGTAATTGTGACTCGAACACGTACAGGGCTGGTCAAAAGTTCCCAGGCCACTATCCCATGTATTCCTATGGCAGCGTGGCCTGGGAACTTTTGACCCCCCCCTGTACATCAGAGCCAACACTTATCTTTAGAGATTAGGTTCTTCGCGACATGACGTGGTTATCTTGAGAAATTGCGCATACCAAT
>JALIZH010017279.1:0-7500 GCA_030522465.1 Rhipicephalus appendiculatus | reverse complement strand
ATCTGAGCGCAGGCCTGTTTTTGGCTAAGCTTCTGGCTAAGCTTCTTGGCCAGAAAGTCCACGTTGAAAGCACTGTCGAGATCTACGACGTCAAGGCGACTTGGAACCGGATTATCAAGCAGGTGTCCCCACCTGTATTCTATTTCTGCTGCTTCTCAGCTTACCAGGGTTTCTCTAACGGCAACAGTAGCTTTCTATCGTTCTATTAGGTTACGTTAGTGTCATTTTAATATAGCGCGGATAAGCTTAGGATGGCGGTGTGCCGTTGCGGCACTCTGCGTGCGTTTCCCTTACCCAATGAGAGCGTGGAAAAGTGGACGACGCTGGGAGGGCCATGTCCTACGCTCGTGGTGGCCCTAATTGTAGCGGTGTAGCTGCGTCCGTTTAAGAGCTGCGGCAGCAGCAGGTCCCTGACGTCGGGTCCCACAGCAGTGGCTAGAAGGACGGAACCGTTATCCTCCGTGCCGTTGTCGGCCTGTACCGTTACTGTAACCTAGAGATAGAAAATCCGCAACAGAGGTGCAATGTACCAGAGTTTACGCAAGGAAACATCACGGTAAAGGAAAGCGAAGCCGAACTTAAGAAGGAAATACTCTTAATTTTATCAGCTGTTGGCGCAGCACATATTTATGTTCGGAAGCTAAAGACTAGCAGAAAAACAAATCGGAAGCGTGAATGACACGAATAACACGAGCTTACAACTAGAACTGCGTGCACGGTTCTGCATGCCTCCAGGCATACACATGTATCTTTCATAATCGACAAGACAAACCATCAGTACATAAAAGAGATAAGCGATTCATGGACTGCGTGTCCTGTATATCAAAGCGTATTCGTTATCTGAAAAAAAATTGTCACGTGGTCGTGACGTTGAAGAAGGCAGCAGTCGGCGGCTTCAAGACAAAACTTTTTATTCAGGCGAACTTGTGCCCGGAAAATGGGAAGTCACGGTACAAGCAATACACGCGGCACGCTGATAGTGGCGAACAGGGCGTTGGTAGTCGGTTAATCCATAGTCCCTCAATACTTTTTATTATTGAAGTTATTGAAGCATTTAAGGACTATGGTTACCCGCCGCGGTGGTCTAGTGGTTAGGGGGCTCGACTGCTGACCCGCAAGTCGCGGGATTGAATCCCGGCCGCGGCGGCCGCATTTTCGATGGAGGCGAAAATGCTTGAGGCCCGTGTGCTTAGATTTAGGTGCACGTTAAAGAACACCAGATGGTCCAAATTTCCGGATCCCTCCACTACGGCGTCTCTCGTAATCATATCGTGGTTTTGGGACGTTAAACCCCAACAATTATTATTATTAAGGACTATGGTTAATATGTCCGGAGGTGAGCTGCGTCGGCATTTATACAAGCGGCATGGAACGTTCGAGTCTTATCCCTGGTGGTCGCGTCAGCTCTCGAGTAAACTTGAAGCGCGTTGGGGGCGTAATCTTAACAGAATGGTCTTGAACAATCGCGAAGCTTCTCAAGCAGTGCGGCGTGCTTTGCGCCGAGCATTGCTAACAGTCTTTGTGGGTGTAATCCGAGGACATCAAAATAGAGCACTAAGCACACGTTGCAATATTTAGCCGTTCCGCTATATTGGAAGGCTATCGTACAATGCTGAGCACGCACCTCGTAACCGGTGATGACTCCATTGGGTTCTCCAGGTGGTTGCCACGTCAGCCGAGCAGTTGTCTCGTTGACCTCAGCGACTTCAAACCACTGGGGCTCACCGGGTACTGCAAATGGCATTCATAATAGTGTGCAATTGACTGACTTTCGAACCCTGTATAATTGAGAACCAATACTTAGAAAAACAGCGGTTGTACGACAGTTAAGCCCAGCTTCATTTCTATGAAACGCTTCGTTTTGTTACAGCCACCAAATGGCGAAAAGAAGGTTTCAAAAGGTTCTTGAATGACCGGAAGGAGCTTTCATCTTGCTATTACGTATGCTCCTATACCAGAAGCGTTGAAGAAGAAGAAGAAGAAGAAGAAGAAGAAGAAGAAGAAGAAGAAGAAGAAGAAGAAGAAGAAGAAGAAGAAGAAGAAGAAGAAGAAGAAGAAACAGCTTTATTAAAAAAAATTACACCATCTCCCACTAAAGGGAACCATGTGTAGATGCGAAGCAGCGGGCGCTAACGCTTACACTGGCGGCGGCGTTGACGCTGGCGCTCATCGCAGCGTTGCGCAGGAGAGAAAACCGGGGAGGCGCAAAGCCCGCAGTGATGGAGCGGTGTTTCCTACTGGAACATGTCAATCGCTGCTAATGGGCAATGAGAGACAGAAGACTCCGACTGAACACAGAGACCCGCAGTCCGCTTTTAGTTAACGCGCACGCTGCGAATTTTTTTATTGTTCAACAACGCACAGGAGATATCTCCCACCGGCACCACCTTGCAGCTCAAGATCCAGTGCCATATATACGGGGTGGCCAGTGAACGGTTGCGCAGCGCGAGCAGTCGGTTTTTCAACCAAGAAACTCGCTAGCAGACGCTGCCGGCGTCGGCGTCGCGAGGCGATAGAGGGGGGGAGCGTAGGAGAGAAGAGAGAGGGGGGTGACACGCATGCGCAGTGGGAGTGTGAACGCCGTGGGCAGGGATGCGTAGAGGAGAGAGGGGGGAGCGTAGGAGAGGAGAGAGAGGGGGTACGCGCATGCGCAGTGGGAGTGTAGACGCCGCGGTCAGGGATGCCTAGAGGAGAGAGGGGGGGGAGCGTAGGAGGGGAGAGAGGAGGGGAGGCGCATGCGCAGTGAGGGTGTGGTTGCCGCGGGGAGGGATGCCTAGAGGAGAGAGGGGGAGAGGAGGTTTTTTATTTTTATTTTTTTTGAAAGGGTCTGCGCATGCGCAGTAAGGGTGGTCACGCCGCACACCACCACCGGATTAGGCTTCGCCATAAGATGCTTCACATCTAAAAAAAGGTCCGGAGAGTTATTCGGAGATTTGAGCGAATATCCCGCCTAGGTGTTGGCCGCGAGCCCTTGAGCTCAGGCGGCTGCCTCGGCCCGTTGGAGTGCCCACTGTTGGTCCTCGAGGGCGAAGCTGGGCAGTGCAGCCTCCCAGCACGTTCGGTTCGAGGCTGCGTGCCAGGCTGCGTCCCTGTCAGGAACCCCACCTCTGTCACACCCCCCATAACCAAGGTTGCCCTGGCCTCGTAAAACTTGCAGCTTGACGAATAAAGCTCTGGGTAACAGAGGTAACAGAGATTCAAGATCACTGGGCTCGGAAACGTGTAGCGTAGCCGGAATTTTTTTTCAGGGTGGGTTCAACCATACTTTATCTATGTTCATGCGTGTATCTGTATGTGTGCCTGTATGTATACACGTGTAAAATAGAAAAATTTTGGGAGAAAAAGAGTTGACCCCCCCACCCCCCTTTCCCCTTGGCTACGACAGTGGTTACTACCAGATTTCTTCAATCATACCAGCTGTGAAACTGCGTTCCGCAACCTGGACATGCCTATGGCCGATGCTATAGGGGCCTCCAGATTGTGGCGCCATCTGGGAGCAGCAGTTCAAGACACTAGAGCACCGCGGCGCCGCTCCCTGCGTGCGCCTCTCGCAAGCTGGTAAACGCCGTAAGCAGCGCTAGCGTCGTCGTGAGTGTTTATTAGTTTATCTTTTGGTCAGCAGATGACGCGACAACCAGCAGACCCCCCCGCGATTTCGGCCGATGGCGTGTCCGGAGTTTGATACATAGGGCCTACAGGGAGTTTCGCAACTCGTATGATTGAAGAACTCTACATCAGAGCGCGCTCTTTCTCAACATCGAATGTTAACCCAATAGAAAATACCTCTGAGCAATGACCTTACACTTGACACTAAATTCTAAAGAAAATTAAGAAAACAAAAGATATGGACGATGGTGGCTTCAGCTGGCTGGGTACCATGCTCCCGATGTAGCCCCGTATTTCATCATTTCATCGCTGCAATATTTGGCAGACATATAAAGAAGAGTTGTCCTAATAAAGGCTTAGATAATAAATTATTGTGCTCTAAAAAATTAGGAATAATGAAAACACATGGGAATCTAAACCGGGCATAGCGTGTATTTGATGAAGGAATGCACTTACCATCTTCAGTAGTGCTGACCGTCACACGAGAACTGAGAGGACCCTCTCCGGCACTGTTGACGGCTCTCACGAGCATTGTGTGCTTCTCGAAAGGCAGCAGGCCCTGGAGCGTCAAGTTCGTGTCTGGGGGGAACGTACCAAAAGGAAACTTGCTGAATCACGGATCCGACGCGCAAGGAACAGACCAGCTGTGAAACTGATAAACGCATGCCACAGCGGCCGTCGGACCAATCTAGTAAATATAGCCGCAGTGCACAGTACCATATGACCGCGACCAATCCAGCCATCATTCCGTCCGTACATGCATCCATGAACTCACTCACTCACTCACCACCACCACTCACCACCACCACCACCACCACCACTCACTCACTCACTCACTCACTCACTCACTCACTCACTCACTCACTCACTCACTCACTCACTCACTCACTCACCTATCTATCTATCTATCTATCTATCTATCTATCTATCTATCTATCTATCTATCTATCTATCTATCTATCTATCTATCTATCTATCTATCTATCTATCTATCTATCTATCTATCTATCTATCTATCTATCTATCTATCTATCTATCTATCTATCTATCTATCTATCTATCTATCTATCTATCTATCTATCTATCTATCTATCTATCTATCTATCTATCTATCTATCTATCTATCTATCTATCTATCTATCTATCTATCTATCTATCTATCTATCTATCTATCTATCTATCTATCTATCTATCTATCTATCTATCTATCTATCTATCTATCTATCTATCTATCTATCTATCTATGGAATCACGCCCTCTTGCCTACTTTCCCGGTAGCCTATTTGGAATTCCATCGATGCTATCGCACGGAAGGGCGAAATCACCTGGCAAGGAGGAAAGGAGGCCACCGTTTACTGGGAAACCCTGAGTGATTTTTGCAACGGCAACCCGTGCGTCCACGTGACAATTACGGGGACGTACACTCTTGCTCATGCGAAGGAAATGCGTCGCTGTTCGGTTGTATAACTAAGTCGGCACGCTTCTGCTTCGGTGGGTCAGCCTTCGGTTTGCATCACTATTTTACGTACAAGTACGCTGCAATATAGGCTACGCTGCTCACCTGTGGTATTTGCCCACTGTTCGTCCTTCTGCCATCGAGTCGGCGTAGTAGAGAACGCGGTATAAGAGGATAGGGCCGTGAGAGTCAATGCAGGAAGGCGCCTCCCAACTCAGGTGCAGACTCCTCGACGATGCCCACACCACATGTACATTGCCAGGAGGCTTGCTGGGCGCTGTGGAGAAAGTCCCAGATGGAGACTTGTTAGGCATGCAGCGGTGGAGGCAAAAAAGCGCCTCAATTAGCTGGAACCTTCAAGCCAATAAAGTTACACTGACAGAATCACCTCTAAACAGCTTCGATACTTCGGTATGATGTTCATGAAATGTTATCACTTCGTGCGCTGTGCAGAGCGTGCCGTTTGAAACGCATCTCGAACGAGGAAACTGTTCGGCAGGCGTCAAATGTACAACGTATCTGGGCCCGTGTTCACAAAAACGTCTTACGCTAAAAATTTTGGTAAGAGCATACGTCAGCCAATAACGATGCGGACATATCAGCATAGGCGTGCGCACGAGGAAAGGGGGGGGGGCAAGGGGGGGGGCCCGCCCTCCTAGTCACCTAAGAGAGGATGGGGCGAAGTCTGCCCAATACATTGACATAATAGGGGGGGGGCGGAGATTAACCTTCGCCCCCCCCCCCCCCCCCCTTGAAGGGGAACCCTGAGCACGCTTATGCATATCGTTAGCGAAGCCGTCAGACCAATGGGAAAACGCACCTGCGAAAGTGTGGTGTTTAAATACTGACATTATTCTTGTGCTAAAGGGTGGCCACCCTAGCACTTCATCACCCTTGAGTATCCCTTGTGAAATAGACGTTAGAGACAGCGCCTTTTTCTTTGGTGGTTCGGGTTCGCTTCGATTGCACTCACGTGCTGCTGCCGTGAGGAAGCTGACCTCCCTCCTCTTGCCGTATCCGTGACCACTGCTCGCGCTCACACGAGCCTCGTACCACGAGTGCGGCACCAGCCCTTCGACCAGGAACTGCACGAACAGAAAGCGTATATGAGGATCATGTGCCGGTTAAACACAACACATTACTACAGGACACATAAAGGTGCATGAAAACCACCTCTCGAGCTTGGTGAAAAAAACACATCCTGCGGGTATCAGGCATTGCTGTGAACATCTCAGCGAAATCTTGCAGTCGTGCGCTTTAAAGGGAGTTTAGAAGCGGGTTGCAAAGTAGCTCTTTTCTCAGGCGCTCTCCTTTCATGCAGAGGCGTCTGCTCACTCTGTTCGGAGCTGCCCGCGCCTGGTGTTTGACGTCGAACAACGGGTAACACGTCATTGGCCAACAGCCGACATCAATCAAGAATGTCGTTTGGATCAGGTGCGCTTCTTGCCACGGGTGTTACATAGTGGGCCACACCCGCGTACAGGAATCACAACGAAAGAAAGCGATCGCGTTTCACCACGCCCACTGACGCAACTTCCTTCCCCGCGCCATTTCTCCCTATGCAGCTTCCAGCGCGCTCTTCGAGACAAGAGAAGAGAGATAGCGCTTATAGCGTGCGTTGAATCCCTCGAACTCCTCTCGTTCTTGACGGATTCAATAAATTTTTGTGGCAAACGATTCGTGAGGCAAATGAACTCGGATACAGATGCCATTCGATGAATACTCGGAGAAGTGGTTCACGACCCCTTTAAAGAGCTTTAAAAAAGGGCGCCTTCATTCACTTTAGGCAATACGTTACGGATGTTAATATGGAAGTATCGCAAGAAGTGGGCAATTTAATTTTATTTGCATAGCTTTCGGTAGAACCCAGAGAATAGAAGGAGCCGACCCGCCACAGTGGTCTAGTGGTTATGGTGCTCGACTGCTGGCCCGCTGGTCACGGGATCGAATTCCGGCCGTGGCGGCCGCATTTTCGATGGAGAAGAAAATGCTTGAGGCCCGTGTACTTAGATTGAGGTGCACGTTAAAGAACCCAAGGTGGTCGAAATTTTCGGAGCCCTCCACTACGGCGTCTCTCATAATCATATGGTGGTTTGGGCACGTTAAACCCAACAATTATTATTATTATAAGAATAGAAGGAGCCGATAGTTTCGCTCTTCATTTTAGTTGGATCTCCAACAGCAAAGCATGAAGTCGGCTTTGTTAGACGTCCACACGAACGAAATGTAGGAGCCTCTATATTCAGGCTTGAACAATTTCTACCATGCTTCGAACTTGCCCCCCCATCGTTTAGAACTTGCACTCCATCGAAATATATTTAATCTTCATAAGCCGCATGTAGTTTTAAGTGTATTGATCCTTCATTTAAACCGAAGAGATGAGCGAGGCTGGTTTGCGTGAGCAAAACATGTAGCTCATAAAAGTAGCCGTCTGCTTT
>JALIZH010017278.1:0-33174 GCA_030522465.1 Rhipicephalus appendiculatus | reverse complement strand
TTGCCGGCGCTGACGTCTCTCTTCGGCTTCGCGGGCCCTCAGCTCTGCGTCGGCTTGACGGCGAGCCCGTTTCGCTTCGGCTTCGCGAGCTCTCACCTCCGGGTCTTGACGGCGAGCCCGCGCTGCAGCAGCTTTGCGAGTAGAGTAGATCCTTTTGACCGTGGCACACACCCACGCTGGGGGATTGGCCAAGAACCGGGTAGTTCAGCAAGAAATTCTTAAATATTAAGTTAGTTGTCTATTTAAAGATGAAAAGAGAATTAATTAATCAAAAATTGCAAATATTAATAATATATGAATAAAAATACTGAAATAAATGTTGATGCGAGCAGTTTGATTAAAAACAAGGAGTTTAGAAAATAAGGAAGGCGGATAAATTTATTCTACGATCTAAACCTCTTCGACTCTTTAATAAACTTCTCCAAGGCATTGGCAACCTTCCCGTCACTGTGGCCAAGGGACAAAGCCCCGAAAGAAAGAACATTTGATACATTTAAATCTATTCTAAGGAGTCGGAAAACAACACCTAAAGTACTTTTGCGCAATGTAGAGTACCTATTACAGGAGATGAGATAATGTTGTGTTGTCTCATGTACTCCGCAGAAAGAACAGTTAGGGGAAGCTGCCAGACCAGCTCTGTGTAAATAAAAATTTAGATAAGGAGTCTGACAGCGTAGTCTAGTGATTGCGACTTCAAGTTCTCGTGTTTGACAAATTTTACTGTTCCAATGGTGACTGAGGTGTTGAAATTCTAATGTGGCTGTTAATGCCAGGCGCAGAAAACTTGTCCAACATAATTTTTCTCCTTATTCTAGCACCTATAATGAATCGAGAAGCCGGTAATAAATGAATAACTGGACCATTCAGAGATGACTTTGCTAGCGCATCCGCCATTTCATTCAGAAACAAGCCCTTATGTCCTGGGAGCCAAACCAACTTAATCAAGTTTATATGCGGGGGAATTAATGATTTGAATTCACTCAGCACATGTGAGTCCTCATTTGCAGTGAGGGAAGAACATACCGATAAAGTATCTGTCAAAATTACTGCGGAACTTGTTGATGCTGTTATTTTGCGGAGCGCTAGAATAATCGCTAAAAGTGCTGCCACAAAAATAGGTACAAAATCAGGGAGGCGAAGAGAAAATGACCAATCTAGGGCAGGAGAGAAAATACCAATTCCACATTTTTCTTCACATTGGGAAGCATCAGTTGCTATGACTGTTTTTATTAGGGGAATGTACCAGGTAATCGCTTAAAATGGAGTTTAAAAACTGGTACGAGATTTGTTTAGCATTTTTTGGAAATATATCATCAAATTGTATGTTAATAGAGTTGCTGTTATTACTGATTGGGGTAACGTCACTAATTTGAACGTTCAACATGTCAAGAAGGCTCTGTATAACCAGAATTTGAGGCGTACGAAATCTCGGCCAGTATGCTCCAAAAAAAAAAAGTCCGGGCGGGAAATAAAAATTGTTTCTGCACGTCTTACAGTGGATTCGTACAGTCTTAGAAAAGATTGCACCGCTAACAATTTAAAACGGGTAGCAAGTGAGGGTATCCGAGCTTCCAAATACAAAACCTTGATTGCAACAAATTTAGGAAGACCTAAACATAGTCTTAAGGCTTGTCTTTCGATGATTACAAGAGGATGACTTCTAACAGCAGGCGCCCCCTGCGTATAAGATGTACCCAAACTCAAGAATCGGCCGAATGTACATGCAGTATATTGATAGGAGCGTTTTTCTACGCATACCTAACCGGCAACTGCTGATCTTCAGTAATAATCCAACCGCCCGAGTACCCTTTCCTGTGGTGTATTCAATGTGATGCTTCCAAGTCATAGATGGGTCATATATTACACCAAGATATTTTACTTTATCTACCTGTGGAATATTTGCAAGATGATAATAAAGCGATATGTGAAAAGGGTCTTTTAAAGGGAAAGTTAGTAAAGAGCATTTGTTGACATTTAAATACAAATGTAAACCATCAAGCCACCTTTCTATGGCTGATAAGTATGACTGTAATATAGCGTATAGCTGGTGAATGTCATCTGCTGATGAAAAAAAATGCAATATCATCAGCATACACATACGTTTGTACGTCCGCATGTCGTGGAATGGAGCTCATTAAGATATTAAACAACACCGGTGAAAGGACTGACCCTTGCGGGACGCCTCTTGTTTGCGCATAGGTAGAAGACGACATGCCGCTTTGAAAACAGTAGAACGTTCTATTTTGTAAAAATTCCGCAATCCATGCCTGGATATACTTTGGGAAGTTAAGGTTGCGGAGCTGATTAATTAAAACTACTGGCTCAACGCTGTCATATGCTTTTGCGATGTCCAGAGTAACCAACGCAGCATACTTCCTCTCTCTCCTAGCTAACTGAATGCGACTTTCCAAGTCTATATGGGCCTGCCATATAGAGCATCCTGATCGGAAGCCAATTTGGGATGGATTGAGGATTTCTTGCTCATTAATGAAATTTTGAATACGAATATTTAAAAGCCTCTCAATCAGTTTTACCAAATTTGATGTTAGCGCGATCGGCCTAATGTTGTCCAAGGCATATCCCTTACCCGGAATTTTAAGTAATGGAATCACTTTCGCAATTTTCCATTCAGATGGGAGCCACGCCATTCTTAGTGAATAATTAATAACATCTAATAAATAATCTTGGCATTCTTTATTTATCACTTTAAGCATGGCCGACGTGACTCCGTCCGGGCCAGGAGCCGCTGGTGGAAAGGCTAGCTACCACATGGGATAGTTCAGACCCGGAAATTTCTGTAAATTCTACACCACTTAATGCATCCAAATTAGGAAGTGATAGTTGGGAAGAAAAGCGACACTCTAGTCCCCTACCAATCACTTCCAACGAATCTTTTATTTCTTGCGGAGACAAAACGATAGAATCTGCATTGATAGGCCGCGGAATCATTTTCTTTTTACGCATAAATCTATATAATGCCCTTTTATTGTCCGATTTTGAAAGATGATCGAACGTCCGGAATATCGTAATTTTCTTTTGCTTTAGAAACTGTTCGTTTAAATGCGCCAGCGCAGAACTGGTAGTCCTTCCAATTTTGAGGGCATTGATTGTACAGCAACTTTTTCCAGGATGCTTTTCTGCGCCTATAGTCCCTCGAACAATCCTCAGTCCACCAAGGAGAATTAGGGTTCAATCTTAGCTGACGGGACCACAAATTCAGCTTTCTCTCGGGAATTCTTTAACACAGAACAGATGCTTAAAGCTTTCAACTTCGTGCTGTCATCTGATATCGAAGCGAATGAAGAAAGGAACGATTCTTTAAATTTAGTGTAATTGATAAACCTATGTGCATTAGAAACTGGCGGGGCAGTCGGACTCATTATTTCAAACGTTATCGGCAAGTGGTCGCTATTTGTAGCACAATCAACCACTGACCAAGCCGAAATATTAACGTTGGAGCTTGCAAAAGTTAAATCCAGAGATGAAGTAATACGACCTCTCACGTACGTGGGGCTCCCGGAATTTAAGCATGTTAGATGGTTATCTTGCGACCAATCCCACAAGCGGCTGCCGCAGGCATCAGTTTTTATCCCCCAAGTAACATGATGAGCGTTGAAGTCCCCTGCTAATACAAGATTTCTTCCACACGTGCCAATTATGGTGTCCAACGGTCTGGTGTCATGTACGCCTGAAGGGAAGTAGGCATTGGCTATTGAAAAATCCTGACCAGTCGTGAGAGTTATGTTTATAACTAATATCTCACATTCCGGAGAAACGCACTTTTAATGTCATCTTTGCTTTATGACAAATTCTGTTTGATATCATTGTAATTAAGCCACCTCCTCTTGAAGGGCAGGTCTACTCTAAACGAACGGTAATTCCTAAAGTAAAAATTACTATCTGGAGAAAGCCAGGATTCTTGTAATAAAATTAGATCAGGATTTAACTGAGCACTAAGACAATGTAAATCAGTAATAGCAGCAAATATCGAGCGACAATTCCACTGTAAAACTTTCAGGGACGCTATTTTGGTGAAGTAATTGTTGCAGAGACTACTTTCTCCAAAATACTCTCCTTGAGCACTTTACTAGACGGAGCCTTTTTTTACTTAGATTGGGGGGGGAAGGGGGAGTAGCACTGTTCAACGGGGACCGGCTTCGTCCTCCGCTCCGCGCCTTGTCTTCTTCGTTGTTCATAGCAGTAGTAGCAGTATCGAAGCGCCATGCAAATCGAATGAGAGCACAGCTGCGCCACCAGCGGGAGCGGCGAGTACTAGCGTGGCTACACCGGGGGAGTGCTGTACAAGGCTCGACCTTAAGGAACTTCGCCCCTAAAAGAGAATGTGTGGTCTGGAACGCGCTTATTGTTCATCGTCATCAGCGTCATCGTCATGACGTATAATGATTACCTTGCATGTGTGTGCCGTGATGGCAACGTCATCGTCATCACACTAGCGTGGCTACACTAGGGAACACCGGGAAAGTGATGTACAAGCGTCGACCTTAAGGAGCTTCGCCCATAACAATGCGATTGGCTTTGATGGCACTATGTGCCCAACGATTAATCGCATTACTTATTGCACTAACGCACACCGTAGGCGGCGCCCGACAACTGCGCGACAAAAATAGGGTGCTGTGATCTCATAAAAGCTGTAAAACAGTGCATATTACAAGACTGACATATCCTACTTCAACGAAAATATGCTGCCTGCAACCACCCAAATTAAGCTGGGAAAAACAGCTTGGCAGAGTCCGTCCGTAGGATCGCGGACGACGTACTGAAGGCGTGAATGCGCGGTGCGTGGTCACATCTGGCACCGTTCCTTGCGGAATGTATCGATGAACCTCGTGTGGATCAGCTATAAATGGCCACTCTCACGGTCTCCCTTCTCTGCTTGATATGAACGTTGAGACGTAAGCTTTTTTAGATGCGAATCATCTTATGAGCGAGCTTGATCCGGTGGCGTCCGCGCTCCACTGCGCATGCGCCATCTCTCCCCCCCTCTCCTCTAGGCTGGGACAGTTGGCGTGGAATGACCCTATACAATGCCTATGCAGCCGAGCAAGGTCAAATGCTTGAGTACATCATGTTAGGCATGCATCATCATCATCATCAGCCTGACTACGCCCACTGCAGGGCAAAGGCCTCTCCCATGTTCCGCCAATCAACCCGGTCCTGTGCTTTCTGCTGCCAAGTTATACATGCAAACTTCTTAATCTCATCTACCCACCTAATTTTCTGTCTCCCCCCTCACGCGTTTGCCTTCTCTTGGAATCCAGTCAGTTACCCTTAATGACCAGCGGTTATCCTGCCGACGTGCTACGTGCCCGGCCCATGTACATTTCTTCTTCTTGATTTCAACTATGGTATCTTTAACCCCCCGTTTGTTCCCTGACCCACTCTGCTCTCTTCCTGTCTCTTAAGGTTACACCTATCATTTTCCTTTCCATCGCTCTTGAGGGATAGTGGTAGACTACCATTCATGACTTGAGAATGCTTGCCGGCATACATGTAAGCAGTTTAACTTGCGCTATGGTAACCGACTAAACCGCATTTTGAGGACTTGCTCGACGTATGCGCATATGCGAACACGCCACAGCTAGCAGACGACGCAGGGCGTCTTTCCCACTAGGAGCGCTTTAGCCAATAGCCGCTAGGCGGCGACTCCGCTCGACTTCGCGGCCAAT
This sequence comes from Rhipicephalus appendiculatus, assembly GCA_030522465.1. NCBI lineage: Eukaryota > Metazoa > Arthropoda > Arachnida > Ixodida > Ixodidae > Rhipicephalus > Rhipicephalus appendiculatus. The sequence goes on along the minus strand of JALIZH010017278.1, from coordinate 27,487 downwards.
AGTATCGTGATTTTGCCCGTCTGGTGTTATTTGTACACCCATTGTTGGTGCAAGGTGACGATCGGTTGAATGGTTATTTTCTGGCAAGGCGGTTCAATGTGCTGCGGGGAATTAGCTGCAAATCGAACGGTATAGGAATGGGGTCACTGAAACAAACAAAATTGGAAATAAACTTTGTAAACAAATGAACACATTGCGCATCACGATACCATTATGAGGCACGTCGTATTTGGGGACCCCGAAAGGACTCTCAGTACTTGGGCTTCTGTGACGCCCCTGTGATTCAATGTAAACGGACGTTCTCGCATTGCGATCCCACTGAAATGCGGGAGTCTTGACCGGGAATCCAACTTATGTTCTCGAGATTAGCAGCGCGGTGAGAAATAACCTGAATAAAAAATGAAGACTCCCAAAAAAGTAGTGTTGCGTTCTTTTCCGCGTTCTTTTGCGCTCGGGTTATAATACACTTCGTCACATTATGTTTAGCGCTATATGCTGCTGCATTTACCAGCCATACAAGTTAATCATTTAACACAGCACATTTTCTACGAATTTTTTATGTATGAACGCTTCCGCATATTTCTCATGCTTTAACACAGTCATGTGAAGCGGTCGCGTGATAAGTACGATGAGTTGCCATTGGAAAGCAAAGACACACATTAATTTCTCAAGCCGTCTTCATGCACTCTTGGGTGGTCGAGGCGGAACCACTGATGTAGTTGTTCATCTCGCTCAGCACACTGAGTCGAGTGAAATTGCCGGCTTGAACTTGCAGATCATTGCACGCAGTGTCCGCGCTGTCAAGGTCGACGTCGAAGGCGGCGACGCCGAATGGGACATCAGGGTATGCCTTCTTGGCTTTGCAAATCTGAAAGCGACAAGAAGACGAGGACATTCTTTAGGGATAGTAAATGCTTACTGGCTGATTTATTTCTTTGGATCTCATGTCATAGCGTCGTCAATAAATGGGACGCCAGTAGTTAAAATTTATTATATAAACTCTGGACGCACGTATACACCTGTGGCTTTCCTTTTTGCGCTGTCAGTTTTATTGCATTGCCAAGTGGTTTCCACAGCCGGGTATCGAATGCGCTCCGTACAGTACATGAGATTATATCCTTAGGCTCCTCTGCTAAAATCATGCGGTGGATCCTCAAACTTCTATATAGTAGTTAAGTAAAATCTCCTTTAAAAAGAATAGGTGAGCAGAAATGTGTTGCGCTGCGGCATCGAACAGGTTCGCAAAGGATCGGTTGTCCCATTTAATTGCGTAATGCAGCGCGGAGCTGTTGGTTACTACTAGACTTTGATTTATTCCAATTGTAAGGTGCTATTAAAAGCAATAAAAGCTATAGTGCGAAGGCTATGACACATACGTTACACAAAAGGAACATTCTATGCCCTTCATGATGTGTTTTCATACGATGCGACGAATGACGTCAACCACCCAGCGTGCTTTTTGTTCATTACCACAGACGGCACCAAGTACCTTTAATGAGAAGTCTTCGTCACCTCAAACCTATCATATATCGCCAGCTGCTTTCAGTTATTGTTTGTGCCTCAATTCGCACTCCTTTTAGCAGAAACAATTGACGCACTCCATCTCAGTCGAAAGCCTGTGGCACAACCTCCGAATACTCAATCCAAGCGGCTACGTTGCTTTCAGAATATTGCCACGCGCGTTTCTAATTTTCACAGTTGATGTATTCTGTTTTCGCCCACAAAGACTGTCAGCAATGCTCAGCGCAAACCGCGCCTCTTTGTTCGAGAAGCTTCCTGATTATTGTAGATCGTTTTGTTAAGATTGCACGCAAGACGCGAACACTCGAGCTTATTCCAGAGCTTGCGCGGCAACCAGTGATAAGGCTGGAAAATATTCGACGCCACACGTATAAATGCCGACGCATTTCACCGCTCGTAAGTTGATCGACGGCCGACGCTCCGTTCGCCGTTATCTGTGCCAGTGTGCATAGCTGTAATCTGACTTTACGTTTCACGGCCACAAGTTCGGCCAAATAAGCAGTTTCTTCTTTGACCCGCTGACTGTTGCCTTCGTCGACGTCACGACCGCGTGACATCTGGTGGAGGTGCTGGGTGGTCCATGTACCGAACGCCCCCCCCTCTAGCCGTGACCCAAGCCCACTCCGTGAAAAGGACATCGGCGCCAACGCTGAGCAGAGAGCCAGCCGCAGGCGAACAAGGGCTACCTCCAGAGTTCGGGCCCCTACCGGATAAGACTCGAAAGTCCAAGGCCACGACCACTACTGCGACAACTATGGCAGCCACTGCACCAACTCCCGGAACGGTCGTGATGCAGCAGCCAAGGGAGCCACCGACTTTCCGTGGATCATCTTTTGAAGACCCGGAGACGTGGCTGGAGACGTACGACCGAGTGGCCAGCCTCAACCACTGGGACACGGATGAGAAGCTACGTCGCGTCTACTTCTACTTGGAAGACGCGGCAAGAACCTGGTTTAAGAACCGCGAGTCAGCACTTCAAAACTGGCATCTCTTACGCGGCGCATTCCTGGGCACGTTCACGAGCGTCGCCCGCAAGGAAAGGCCCGCTTCTTCTCTGGAGACACGAGTGCAACTACCAAATGAGAAAGTGGCGATCTTCGTCGAAGAAATGACGCGGCTGTTCCGGCACGCTGACCCCGACATGCCCGAGGAGAAGAAAGTCCGTTTGCTCATGCGAGGGGTCAAGCAAGAACTATTCGCTGGGCTGATGCGGAACCCACCGACGACCGTCCAGGAATTCCTTTCGGAAGCAACAGCGATCGAGAAGACGCTGGAAATGCGAACCCGCCAGTACAATCGCCCAACGAGTCAAGACAACCCAGCTGTTTATGCTCTCGACGACTTGCGCGAAACGATCCGAGCGATCGTGCGGAACTGCGCAAGCTGTTACCCTCACCACAGCCGCAAGTGGACTCCATCGCAGACATCGTTCGAGAGGAAATCCAGCAGGCGATGGGCACCTCTGAACCGCCACGGCCCCAGCCGCAAGCCATGAGCTACGCAGCTGCAGCCCGACGCTACGCTCCCGCTCCACGCCCACGTCAAGAGGTCACACCGCCGCATTTCCGCCGCCAGACAGCGCCGCCACCACCACCGACGCCATACCGTCCACCCGCCGGCCAGTACTACGCTCCGAGGAAGACCGACGTTTGGCGCGCCCCTGACAACCGCCCGCTCTGCTACCACTGCGGGGAGGCCGGCCACACAGACGCTGCGCCGTGCTCCCTCAAGGGCTGCAGAAATAAGCGTCTCTTCCTTCTTCTAACCACTACCACCACCACCACCACACGTACCGCCGCTGCCAGTACCGACAGATGGGGCTGCGCGGATTCGCGCAGCCCCATCGGCCTCGCGACATCGACGACTACATCACCGGAACACAGTGGACACCCCGACGACCTTCCCGCTCGCCGTCGCCCGGCCGCTACGTGTCACCGCACCGCGGGCAGTACACTGGCCCAAACCGGGGCCGGTCGCCTAGCCCGTATCCGGGAAACTAAGGGCAGCAACCGATGGAGGTGCGGTTGCTGTGCGACGAAATGCCGAAGATCCTCCGCGGCCGCCGACGACGACAACGCGACGAAACCTGCAGAACACGACGCGAAGCAGACGAAGCCCTGCCGGCGAAACGTCGCGGACCGACGAAGACGTGACGACGCAACAAGGAAGCAGCGCAACAAATCGACGCAGCCGTGACCCGACGCCGCGACCCAACCGCAACGCACGACGACGAACCAGCGACCTCGACGTAATATTCGACGGCCACAACGTCACCGCTCTCGTCGACACTGGAGCCGTCTATTCCGTCGGCAGTGCGCCTTTCGCGACGAAGCTGAAGAAAGTGAAGACTGCTTGGCAAGGCCCTGAAATCCGGACCGCTGGCGGTCATCTAATAACGCCGGCCTGTGTTTGCACAGCAAGAGTCACCATCAATAACCGGACTTATCCCGCCAGTTTTCTAATCCTACAGCACTGCTCCAGGGATGTGATACTCGGGATGGACTTCTTAAGTCAACATGGCGCCGTGATAGACCTGAGGTCTGAGTCAATAATCCTAACCTCAGAAAACGCACTGCCGCCCCCCACGACGCCAGCGACCCATGCTTTAAATTTGATAGATGAGCACGTCACCGTTCCGCCTTTCTCCAGCGTCATCATTTCGGTCGACAGCGAAGAACCGATAGACTTCGAAGGCGTCATCGAGGGCGACCAGCACCTGCTTCTTAACCGTCAGATTTGCGTCGCAAGAGGCATCGCCGAGCTGCATGACGGCAAAGCTAAAGTAATGCTTAGAAATTTCAGCCACGAATACAGGCACCTCAACATTGGTACGACGGTCGCCTTCATGAATGAATTCGCAGACGCCAGCAACGCTTTCACCCTCAGCGACGCCACGGAACCTGCTTCGACGAATCGAGGTCCCCAACCAGTTTTCGACGTGAATCCGAGCCTTCCGAAGAACAAGCAATGCCAGCTCGAAGCCCTGCTCCTGCAATTCAGGGACTGCTTCTCGTCGTCGTCAAGGATCCGACAGACTCCACTCGCTAAACATCGCATTATAAGAGAAGAAAGCGCCCGCCCAATCCGCCAAAGGCCGTATCGAGTTTCAACGCGCGAACGTGAGGCAGTGAAGAAACAAGTCGACGAAATGCTACGCGACATCATTCAGCCGTCCAAGAGTCCATGGGCGTCACCCGTGGTCTTAGTGAAGAAGAAGGACGGAACCCTACGCTTCTGCGTCGATTATCGTCGCCTGAACAAAATCACGAAGAGGAACGTGTATCCTCTCCCACGCATAGACGACGCCCTGGATCGACTCCACAACGCGATGTACTTTTCGTCGATGGACCTCAAGACCGGGTATTGGCAAATCGAAGTCGACGAGAGAGACCGAGAGAAGACTGCCTTTATCATACCAGACGGCCTCTTCGAGTTCAAGGTCACGCCCTTCGGTCTTTGCTCGGCACCTGCGACGTTACAACGTGTATGGACACTGTACTCGCCGGCTTGAAGTGGCAGACCTGCCTTGTGTACTTGGACGACGTCGTTGTGTTTTCTTCGAACTTCGACGAACATCTCCGGCGCCTTGAAGCTGTACTTCAAGCAATCAAGGCCTCCGGACTCACCCTGAAGCCAGAAAAGTGCCGCTTCGCATACGAGGAACTTCTTTTTTTGGGTCACGTCATCAGAAAGTCTGGAGTTCGCCCCGACCCACGGAAAACAGCTGCCATCGCTGCCTTCCCGCCGCCCACCGACAAGAAGGCCGTACGCCGATTTCTCGGCTTGTGCGCCTATTATAGACGCTTCGTCAAGGAATTTTCACGCATCGCCGAGCCACTAACTCAGCTCACGAAAAACGACGTGGAATTCAAGTGGGGAACGGCGCAAGTCGAAGCATTTCAAGAATTGAAACGACGCCTGCAGACGCCTCCAATACTTGCGCATTTCGACGAACACGCCGACACGGAAATCCACACCGACGCAAGCAGCGTAGGACTCGGCGCCGTTCTTGTCCATAGAACTGCCGGCGTGGAAAGGGTTATCAGTTATGCTAGCCGGTCGCTATCCAAGGCAGAAGCCAGCTATTCCACAACAGAAAAGGAGTGCCTTGTCATCATCTGGGCAACGTCAAAGTTTCGCCCCTACCTCTACGGCAAGGCCCTTCAAAGTTGTGAGCGACCACCACGCCTTGTGTTGGCTAGCTATCCTGAAGGACCCTTCAGGTCGTCTCGCAAGATGGAGTCTGAGACTTCAAGAATTCGGACGTTACCGTCGTTTACAAGTCCGGACGAAAACACTCTGACGCCGACTGCTTGTCTCGCGCCCCCGTCGACCCGCCGCCGCAGGATGACCAGGAGGATGACTTCTTCTTGGGAACCATAAGTGCCGACGACTTCGCCGAACGACAGCGAGTCCGACCCGGAACTCAGGGGCCTTGTAGACTACCTCGAAGGCAAGACCGCCATTGTTCCAAAGGCATTCAAGCGAGGACTCGCGTCGTTTTTCTTGCGAAACGGCGTTCTCATAAAGAAGAATTTCTCGCCACTTCGAGCCAACTACCTTCTCGTAGTACCCTCAGCATTGCGACCAGAAGTCCTTCAGACTCTACATGACGACCCGACGGCTGGACACCTCGGACTTTCCCGCACGCTCGCCAGAGTACAGGAAAAGTACTACTGGCCGCGCCTTGCCGCCGACGTCGCTCGCTACGTAAGGACGTGCAGAGACTGTCAGCGACGGAAGACACCGCCCACAAGACCAGCCGGCTTCCTTCAGCCGATCGAGCCTTCCCGACGACCGTTCCAGCAGATCGGGATGGACCTCCTGGGGCCGTTCTCAACGTCAACTTGCGGAAATAAATGGATCGTCGTGGCTACCGACTACCTCACCCGCTAAGCCGAACCAAAAGGCCCTGCCTAAAGGCAGTGCCGCCGAGGTAGCCAAGCTCTTCGTTGAGAACATAATCCTTCGACACGGCGCCCCAGAGGTTCTCATCACCGACAGAGGTACGGCGTTTACGGCTGACCCAACTCAGGCGATCTTGGGATACAGCCACACAAGCCACCGCCGGACCACCGTGTACCACCCACAGACCAACGGCCTGACCGAGCGTCTTAATAAGACCATCGCCGACATGCTGGCCATGTACGTCGACGTCGAACACAAGACGTGGGACGCCATCCACCCGTACGTGACCTTCGCGTACAACACGGCCGTACAAGAAACGACGCAGATGACGCCATACAAGTTGGTATACGGACGGAGCCCGGCAACGACGCTCGACGCCATGTTGCCTAAACGTCACCGACGAAGCAAACATCGACGTCACCGCCTACCTACAGCGCGCCGAAGAAGCCCGACAACTAGCCCGCCTCCGCATCAAGAATCAACAGACGACCGATAGCCGCCGCTACAATCTTCGACGACGCTTCGTGGAATACCAGCCCGGCGATCGTGTTTGGGTGTGGACGCCGATACGCCGACGCGGACTAAGTGAAAAACTTCTGCGACGGTACTTCGGACCATACAGGGTACTTAGACGTCTCGGCACACTCGACTACAAGGTTGTCCCCGACGGCATTACGAACTCTCAACGGCGCCGTGCGCGACCTGAAGTCGTCCATGTCGTGCGCCTCAAGCCGTTTTTCGCGCGTTAATGAACCTGAGGACTCTACTTTTTTTTCTTTCATTAGACCTTCTTGCTTGTGCTTATTGTTTATTGTGCTTTCTTGATTTATTGTAGTTATTTATTGTTGCATGCATTTTTCCCCCGTGTTCTGTTTTAAGCATCGGGACGATGCTTTTTCAGAGGGGGGCATTGCCACGCGCGTTTCTAATTTTCACAGTTGCTGTATTCTGTTTTCGCCCACAAAGACTGTCAGCAATGCTCAGCGCGAACCGCGCCTCTTTGTTCGAGAAGCTTCCTGATTATTGTAGATCGTTTTGTTAAGATTGCACGCAAGACGCGAACACTCGAGCTTATTCCAGAGCTTGCGCGACAACCAGTGATAAGGCTGGAATATTCGACGCCACACGTATAAATGCCGACGCACTTCACCGCTCGTCAGTTGATCGACGGCCGACGCTCCGTTCGCCGCTATCTGTGCGAGTGTGCATAGCTGTAATCTCACTTTACGTTTCACGGCCACAAGTTCGGCCAAATAAACAGTTTCTTCTTTGACCCGCTGACTGTTGCCTTCGTCGACGTCACGACCACGTGACAATATGTCACGTAAAGACCTCCGCAATTGTCTTATGTAAAAAAGCTCGTTGGAACGGATCATGAAAGCGACATGTCGCGATGGTGACAATTTATCAACGAGAGCGTGCCCCTTTTCTGTTCTCCGATGGCTTTGGCGACAGGATGTCACTCATGCATCCTTAAAGGGCTCATCAACCACTCATCCAGGTAATTATCGAAGAACGTCACTGTCGGTGCTTATTGGCTCACAAATCAATCGCCGCAAAATTTGCTCAACTCCTTCAAAACCGAGCGTAGTTAGAGGCATTGTGAGACACTATTCATTCACGCTCTTGTGACACGCTCTTGTGAGACACTATTCATTCGCTCAAAATAAAGAAAGTCACCTTTGTTTTCATCGTTATCTGCGTGTCGAACGTGGCCGTCCGTTCTTGTTGTGCGTCGAAGGTAAAGGCAGACTCTTGGTCACCGAAATAATTGAAGTTTGAAGTGTAGCGATCCTTGCAAACCTGCGCCCGAGAGAGATTGCGAGACATAAGATGTGAGTATGGTTTCGATTTCGGTGCCAGCTTACGTAGGTAAGATGTCGATGCGAATGGTTAGCCCTTTTGAAGGTAACTGGCAGAATCTTCATTCACTTCATAAACCGCCACGGTAATCAAGCGGTTATGGTGCTCGACTGCTGGCCCGCAGCTCGCGGGATCGAATCCCGGCCACGGCGGCCACATTTTCGATGGAGGCCAACATATGCTTGATGCCCTCTGCTTAGATTTCGGTGCACGTTAAAGAACTCCAGGTTGTCGAAACTTCCGGAGCCCTCCACGACGGCGTCTCTCATAATTATATGTTGGCTTCGGTACGTTAAACCCCGGAGTTATATACCATCCCCTTCGTAAATATAGGCCAGGGCACGTATGCACACAAAAAATATTACGCTAGATATTTTTGTAAGAATTATTTCAGCCCATCACGATGCGCGACATTAGGGAAACGCGGCTGACCAATGGGAGAAGGCAGTTACGAATATACGTTTCGTGAATTCGTTCTCAGCTTTTTTTACGCTGCAAAAGTAAATAGCCACGACCACGGGTGCAATGAGTGCAGGGGCTGTCGGTTTGATTGTGACTTTTGACGAGTCAGCCGCGGCGGCTAGCGTGTGATAAGGACAGGCTGCATGCAATTTTGCTCGTTAGTTCACCTAACTGGCAATCCCGGCCAAAAATGGCTAGCTGGACCTCCACACAGCAATGTATCACATGATCTATGTGCAGTCTATTTGTCTTCTGCTTGAATCCAGTCTTTCGCGCTTAATGCTCAACGGTTATCTTGTCTACGAGCTACGTGGCTAACCCATGCACACTTCTTGATTTCTGCTAAGACGTCCCTAACACCCGTTCGTTCCCTGACTCACTCTGTTCTCTTCTTGTCTCTTAAGGTTACACCTATAATTTTACTTTCCATTGCTCGATGCGTCTTCCTGAATTAAAGATGAACCCTGCTTGTAAGCCTCCAGGTTTCTGCCCTCTAGGTAAGTACCGGTAACGTGCAGCTGTTAGACATATATCTTCCTCTTGAGCAGTAACGGCAAACTATCATACGTGATTTATAAATGCCTGGCGAATATACTTCACCCTATTCTTATTCGACTAGTTACTTTGGTCTCATGGTTCGGCTCCGCGGTTACTACCTGCGTAAGTAGACGTATTCCTTCACCACTTTCACTGCTTAACTACCTATCGCAGAGCGCTGTTCTGCTCCGAGACTGTTCGCAGCACTGAAAACTCGGCCCTACGCCCAGCACGAACGTACGGTTGCCGGCGAGACGTCGCTGTCGCCGTCGAAGTCCTGACACTTTCGGAGCGGCTTGTAGAAGGCGAGGTCACTGCCGGATAGGTCGGCGGGCTTGTAGAAGCGCGCTCGCAGAGTGAACGATATGGCCATGGGAACGTGCAGGTCGTGGCTGTGCACACGCTGGATGTGACGCATCGCCTCCATCTGTAACGTTACCACGCAGTTGAAACATGACGCACATTTGAGATCAGCAGGCAAAGCTGACTGCCGATTCTGGAAGCCAAAAGACACCCCATATACGCCTTTTCTCTTGAAAGAGTATGTCTACGAGAGTTGTCATTTCCGCTTATAAAAAGGGGCTTTGAACTTATTTCTTAGCCGTGTCGATTGTAGAACTTCCCTGTCACTTTTCGTGTTTTTCATGGCTTATTTGCGCTTTTCCTAGAAATAAAGTTAGTTTAGTGATCATCGCGTTCACAAATAACGCGTTTGTCGTTAAGTAATAGCGTGTTTGTCGATGACTTGAAGTTGAGTGTTGAAGTCGAACACACGTTGGGGAAATCAACAAGTAACGTTAATCATGCACTGGCAAACGCGCATTCAACCGAATGGAGACTACCCTGGAGAAAATGTCAAAAAAGTAACTACGTGCTTCCGTTTATAGTGGTGCATATTTTCGCTGTAAAAATTGATTCGGTGATATTCCTCAAGTTCGCTTCAAATTTCAGTCAGAATTTAATTATATCAGAACTTCTTTTTGCGCGAGTTAGTTAATTGTAGAGCGAGGGAGCAACAGAGTGAACACGGACCCACAACAGGGTCGACACGCACACGCAAGCACCGGAGGAAAGCGCTTGTATGTCCGTATCGTATCTCTTGCGGGTGTGTGTTCGCGCTATTACTCCCTCGCACTGTTTTTATTAGAATAAAAGATACTTTCAAGTGTGCGAAAAGTTAAGTTTCCACTTCTTTTGGGCGTATTCTCAAAAGTCGCGCCTCTTTTCTTGTGTTTCTTCTGTAACCATTATTTGCTTGTTCGCTCGGTAGCATCTAGCAAATCTGATGTGCGCAGGTGTATATTTTTTTCCTTTTCTTGTGTCGACCCCCTTGAAATGCGGCAGCAGCAGCCGGGAATCGAACCCGGGTCCTCAAGCTTAGTAGCGCGACGCCTTATCCGCTTAAAATGCAATGGCGGGCACACACACCATATTCGACTGATTAGGTTTGGAGGCACCGAGCGGAACGTCCAGTAGAGTAGGCGGCAGAATGAGGCATGCCGGGAGTTGCTTGTCCGCGTGCGGGACGTGAATGACGACGACGTAGAGAAACGGCTTGTAGACGTTCCTGCGGGATTTTCGATGAAGCAAACGGGCCACACTGAGCTCGCATTGTGCGCTGCAGTGTTTAGCAATAAGAATTAATACTACAACGTCAGGTAACGCTTGTACAGGTTCGATGAATTGAAAAGGATGCGTAACCTAAGACAGGTGCCGTGTAAATGGATGGAAAAGAGCGAATACTGTTTCCGGCGAATTCCCCAGTGTTAGTCGCATCCGATGCCACTTGGTATCACAACTTTGGAAAGTGGAATCTTTTTACCTAGGTCGTCAGTCTCTGCAGGAACATCATTCAAAGCAGCAAAAATTAAGAGATACCCTGTTTGCAATGCCATACAGAATACTCCGAAAATTGATGTCAAAATTTAATGAACGGTACCACTATTGGCGTGCGCAGGGTTCCCCATGAGGGAGTGGGCGGGGTATGTTTAACCGCAGTGCCCCTTTCATTTCCTCGCCCTCTCCCAATGAACCCCTGACGATCAGAACGTAGTCCAAAGGCAAGGCATCAGTAAAAATATCTCCCTCCTTCCCTGTCCCCCCCCCCCCTTTAAGCACGTCTATTACTTTTTAAGACGACTGTAAAGTGCACAAAATACACGTCATTTATTGCAAATCATCCGTAGCTTGGGAGCACCACTTTCCAAGCGCAGATACAACTCTACCATTTGACAAATTAGCTTTCCATGCAGCATTACACGTTATAAATATTCAGCAATTTCTATTTCCTTAAGTTTCTAATTTCGAAAACAAAAACCTGAATTCAATATCGCACATGAATCTGCACTTCTCCGTACTTCGTGGAACCCATTTTGCTGCCCTATGTGGAGTAATATACGATTGAATGCTGAAAAGTAATCGAACGTGCACCGCTTTCAGACGCTGCACATGAAGAACTGTGAGTATAAGAGCCACATTTACACATCAATATTTAAAGGCACTCGACGTCATATATGGAGAAAAGGTCGCGCTGCGATGATATATGTGTTTTAATAGCAATCATTTTTAAGTGAAGTAAATAGTAATTCGATATCTAATTTGTCCCGATATGCAGATGATCAGGGGAAGCAGAACTGTATATTAATTTTGAAAAGAAAGTGAGATTACTTTTCGATCTAGGATGAAGCGTTTCTTTTTTTCGGTGTTTCTGCACATGCAATATATTTTACCACTTACGATTTCTTGTTCTGTTTCACCTAATAGTACTTCACTGTGTTTCAATTTGTTAAGTTACACACATTGTTAGCTCCACTTGAATTTTGATTGATACTATTGTACCTCTTCATTAATTAAATATAATCATAACTTCATTGTGATAACATGTACATGAAAGGATTTATCAATATTGCACTTATATTACGATAATGTGATTGAAATTAACATGAATCTTCCATGACTTCTTTACATTGATGCTATTGAATTGTGTTGTTCTGGGTGTTTTTTTCGCTTACCTCACTGCTGTTCTTGTTTTCTTGACGAGCCGGGATGTAGGCATAGTCAGGAAACAGTTACGTCTGTTTCCTTTTGTCTCATCTCGGTGGCACGTAACTGTCCTTGTGCTCACATGCCATGATAAAAGTATTATTATTATTAAGACGGAAGCTTGGAGAGATGACACCTCGTCAACACGAGGTGTCGCTGCAGTAGACGTCGTGTCGACAAGCGGGCTTCTCTTTTTCAAAGCTTCAACGCCTTGAAGGCTGCAACGCCTGAGTGCCTGTGTATATACCTTTCGTACCCTCCTCCTCCAACCCAAACAAAAGAGCATGAAATGCAACTGCGGAAACGTTGGTGGGTTTGGGGGGAGAGACGGGGGGGGGGGGGGATGCCGAATGGGGTGAGTCAAACGGACAGAGGAAACAAGTCGGGGAAAAACAAAGTGAGGGGGGGCGAGGAGGGGGGTGTATTTGCGGACGAAGCGTAGAAAGGGAGGTAGACGGTTTCGCTGAATCATGGTTGTCGCCAAGGAGGCACCATCTCGATATGATAATTTTCACGGGATATGACCGATTAGAAATTCCCCTGAAAAAAGGTTCACGTCTGGCTGCTTTTCTTGTGTATGTACCATGCCGAATCAATTCAAGAGCCCCCCTTTAAAACATTTACACCTACTGGCTTGAGTGCATCAAACTTGTGAATAAAGTATGACTCTGCATACGTTTTGTCTCATGGGGCCCGAAAACCTTGACTGAACTATGTCGAAGTTGTGACCTGCCACATGGAAATGCTGCATCGCTGCTTTCGGCAATTTCTTCGCTGTGTCCGCGCGATGCCTGTTTAATCTAACATTAATAGGCTGTCACGTTTCGCCAATGTACTGTTTGTGACAAAATGAACATATGATCACGTAGATAACGTTGGAGGTAAAACATGATTTAAATGACGGACGTAATCCCTTCAGATGCTTTTAGCTGCAACGTCATCTTGAAGGTGTTTGCTAGTCGTGATCCTTGACGAGAACAAGGTGTTATGGAACAAGGTGTTATGTGGGCAGTAGAATGAAGGCTCACATTTGCATACATTAATTGTCTTTAAGATTCTTATTCCGGTGATACGCGATCTTTAGCGCTTCGGCAAACGCTTTTATAAGGCGCTCGCTGCTTGCTAGTATTCGATAATAAATGCGGATGATATTATTTATGTTTCGGAGCGCATTTGAGCTTTCGTTAAATATGCAGCGGCTGGTCTGACGCCTGGCGCGATTCAACGCTTCTGCCACGCAATATTACATGCGTTAAGCAGACTCCTTCCACTACATGACATTCATGTAGCGTGTTTATTCCGCAGCAGTTTCAAGCAATAGCGTCTCTCGTCCAACGCAGCAGTTTCAAGGAAGCCTCTCGTCCAACCTACTCAGCTGCAGCATTAACATCAGTCTTATGTCGGCTCACGTTGATACTAATTGTGTCTACTCACAAATCAACGCAGTGGCGTTCATACGCCAGCTCTATATTAATTGAACAGATGGGTGAGTTACGGAGGGGGGGAGGTTGCATGACCCTCCCCCCCATTCTTTTTCAAAGGAAAGTCTTGTTAAAAACATTATGTGTGAGGCATCACTTAAAAAAAATGTTTTCAGTGGATTGCAACCACTGATAACACGTATTTAAAGATACGATATCAAAAGCGCCAAGTAGAGCACCGATTATGCGAGATATCGGTGTTAAAAAGCATTGACACCTTGGACAAAACAGCTAATAGTACGCTAACGGACTCATGAGTCGACTCGCTCAGACTCTCTGTCTCAGATATAGCCGTGAGTCTGAGTCTGAGTGAGTTCAGGTGAGTAATATTTTGGTGAGCTTGAGCCCGAGTGAGTCCGAGAGAGGAAAGTTTTGGTGAGTGTGAGTCCTATGTCTGTAGATGTGTTTTAATGGAGCCATCTGATTTGCACCCCGAGTGCGCGTTATGGTAAAACATTATAAAAAATATTTCCTTTAGCATGTCACGCTTCACTTGGCTCTACCCGATCGCAAAATGTATAAAAAAAACAAGAAAAGACGGCCGTATAACAAAGAAGGCAAGAGAAATGACATGCAAAACTCACTTCATATGTCGTATGACGTTCTCGTAAGAGGCCTCTCGATGATAGCTCACACCAATGACTGCGTAATGACGGCTAGTGGCCATACGTTCTTCAATCATGTGCTCCACCGCCTGCGGTACGATGTTCAGCAATTATGGTCATTTGCGCGCTATTTTATCGACTAATAATAGTAATAATAATAATAGTAATAATAATAATAATAATAATCATGACTTCTTTACACATAACGCTTACAATTAAACCCTGGCCCTGAGGGTCTAGCGCCTGCAGAACACAATTGAATCGGCTCGTGCAATATCGGGCAAATCAAATAATTCAGGGAGTTCTTCGTCTTGCAGTGTGCGTAAGTGAAACGGTGATAATAACGATGCCGTAACAAATACGCTGGAAGACCAATATGCTTGGGCGTGTTCTTAATCGATTAATAAATTTTATAATACACGACAAGAGCTCAACGATGGACGATGTTTCAACGTTTGCCCACAGTGGACACCAATTTTTTGTGTTTGTTTTTTCGTTTTCATTGAATTCGTTGGTAGATGGACTTCGTATTTGATGTTCTTGTCTTGCACCCTTTAAATTGAAGCTTTCTATGCGTCGCCAATGCGGCCGTGAGCGCCGAAAACGCACTGCAGAAAGCCAACTTACATAACGCTATTATCTGTGCATCTGTGTTCATGATAGTATGGAACTCTGTGTGCATTTATGCTCGCAATAGAATAATGCCGCACGGCATGCAGAACAGTACACTTTACATTCGCAGTTGTACAGACAAAAACAATGAAAAGTGCGACGCCACACTGCTCAAAACAAATTGAATATATCTGCGTTGCATAACGCGCGTCACACGATGATCTCCCGGCAGTCACCGTGGGCCGCGGGTGCAGTGCTCGGAAGAAGGCTGCCGTAAGCAAACGTAAGCGCGAGCGCAATCATTCCCGTAGCTAGGCTATGCTAAATCAATGGACATGCTAAGTAATGCTAGATCGCTACTCGTTTAAAGGAAAAACGCCACAAAGACCAACGACAGAACACCCTGAGTACATTGATCTCACGTATGCAAGCACGCTGTGTCACGTTAGGATGACAGAGCCTCAGATCGTCTTCTAACTGGATCACAAGCAAGAGTCGTCTGTGAAAGTGTGTGTGCGCGTGTAATGCACAGATACATGATGTAAATTAAAAAGATAAAATAAAGAACGAAATTTGCGTGATTAGCTTCAGCGCTAAAAGAAATAGAATCGTAAACAAGCAATCAGTAACATTAAACGGACCCTGAAACGGTTTTGACGATTTTGTACAAACACATTGGACCGGTAGACCAAGTCCTAAGGGTCATTTACAGACTGATTTAATCTCTCTGCGTACAATGTGTAATTTATTACAACGCTTAAAGCTGCGAATCGCTGCAGATCACTGCGGCTCAGCTAAACATGTTGTCAAGCGCCCATTCGGAGTATGACATGCAGTGGGCGCACGACCGTCATCGTGGCTGCTGATCTGATTGGCTGCGGTGTGCGAGCGGGAAAGATCGGCTGGTAGGATGGCGGCACCTGTCGGAGCAGATATCAACCACTCCGTCATGCCTTTGTTGCCAGACGGCATGCGTGCTGCCGGGCGCACTGGGCTATGGTCTCCGAGATTGCGCGCAACCTGTCGGCGTGCAATCTCGGAGGTCAGGACTGGGAGAAGATCAAATCATCGAGTGTGCTCACGAGCGCTCTGCGATCGCCAGCGATGCCAGCGTGTCTCATAAGTTGAGGAGGCAAGGCAGGGGTGAGAAAGGAGGGTATGATATAATTGTCCGTAGCCGCCTTGGTACACGGCGTATCGCTAAATTTGTGGTGCCAATGGTTTGATGATGCTCTAGCCTAACGCTGGCAAAGCTTCAAATAACCGTTTCAGGGTCCCTTTAATACTGGGGTTTTACGTTTCAAAACCACGATATGATAATGAGATACGCCGTAGTGAAGGGCTCCGCAAATGTTGACCACCTGATGTTCTTTAACATGCACTGACATCACACAGTACACGGGCCTCTAGCATTTTGCCTACATCCAAACACGACCTTCGCAGCAGGGATCGACCCAGTGATTTTCGGGTCGGCTGCCGAGCACCGTAACCGCTACACCACCACGGTGTACAACAAGCAATCAGATCACATATGCATTGTGTCGGGTCGCTCAGCATTTCTTGGCTTTATTGCATGGTCGTTCGCTTTGAACTTTGATTCAGTTTGCATGGGAGAAATGTTCGCGCGCTGCCATCTTTTTTAGAAAACGGTTTTAAATTTTTAAATGCGAAGCATTTCTTAGCGAACTTCGGCGACTTTGAGCGTATCTATCTATCTATCTATCTATCTATCTATCTATCTATCTATCTATCTATCTATCTATCTATCTATCTATCTATCTATCTATCTATCTATCTATCTAGCCGCCTACGACTTTGTGCTCTCCTGGCCGTATCGTTAATGGGATTTATACCAAATATGGTATGACATAACATGACTGTATGACGAACATAAATGGCTGGTCATATCATGAAAATCATGACTAACTAGTCATGAAAAGTATGATTTACATGCCACGCTAATGGCGCGCTCGCGGCCGTTTCGTTAGCTTGATATACACCAAATTTGGGACTTAGTGAGATGACTGTATGACGAACATAAATGACAAGTGGTAATATGGAAATCATGACTTGTCATGTGCGACATGACTTGCATTCCGCGCTCATGGCGCGCTCACGGCCGTTTCGTTAGCTTGATATACACCAAATTTGGTATTGAGTGACATGACTGTATGACGAACATAAATGACAAGTGGTAATATCCAAATCATTACTTGTCATGTGCGACATGACTTGCATACCACGCTCATGGCGCGCTCGCGGCCGTTTCGTTAGCTTGAGATACACCAAATTTCGTATTGAGTGACATGACTGTATGACGAACATAAATGACAAGTGGTAATATGGAAGTCATGACTTCATGAGCGACATCACTTGCATTCCACGCTCATGGCGCGCTCGCGGCCGTTTCGTTAGCTTGATATACACCAAATTTGGTATTGAGTGACATGACTGTATGACGAACATAAATGACAAGTGGTAATATGCAAATCATGACTTGTCATGTGCGACATGACTTGCATACCACGCTCATGGCGCGCTCGCGGCCGTTTCGTTAGCTTGAGATACACCAAATTTGGTA
This sequence comes from Rhipicephalus appendiculatus, assembly GCA_030522465.1. Taxonomy (NCBI): domain Eukaryota; kingdom Metazoa; phylum Arthropoda; class Arachnida; order Ixodida; family Ixodidae; genus Rhipicephalus; species Rhipicephalus appendiculatus. Next base: position 9,875 of record JALIZH010017278.1, on the reverse strand, counting down.
GTGAGTGACATGACTGTATGACGAACATAAATGACAAGTGGTAATATGGAAGTCATGACTTCATGAGCGACATCACTTGCATTCCACGCTCATGGCGCGCTCGCGGCCGTTTCGTTAGCTTGATATACACCAAATTTGGTATTGAGTGGACATGACTGTATGACGAACATATATGACAAGTGGTAATATGGAAATCATGAACATGTCATGAGCCACATGACTTGCATGCCACGCTCATGGCGCGCTCGCGGCCGTTTCGTTAACTTGATATACACCAAATTTGGTATTGAGTGACATGACTGTATAACGAACATAAGTGGCAGGTGTAACATGAAAATCTTGGCAGGCATGTCATCTACAATGCCATTTGCATGCCACTCTCATGGTGCGCTTGCGTCCAGTTCGCTAGCTTGACATACATCAAAATTGGTATATCGCGACGTGACTGTATGACGAACACAAATGACAGGTCGTAACATGTAAAACATGACATGCAAATTATGTAAAGCATGATTTGCTACTTCCTGGCTGCTTCGCATACATCGATTCCCACAGTGCGTGGGATCTGCCAGCTTTTTGTGTAACTCTGCAGCGTTGCTTGTTGCACTTAAATCCCAGTGGCCTGTGCACTGTGTGATGTAAGGGCATGTTAAAGAATACCAGATGGTCTAAATCAGGGGTCGGCAACCTTTTCAGGTGGAGGGCCAAGTTGCATGAGGCAGACACAGTGAGGGGGCCGCACGGCCAGTAGAGAAGGGGGGCGGGCCTTTGCAGACGAAGAAAAAAACTCGACGAATTGACAATGTAGTACAAAACTACATTGAAATTCATGTTTAGTTTCAGCGCGCATGTCACAAAGTGTCAATCAAACGTAGGTTCCAAGCGGCAATGCCATTTTAGGTCAAAACGGCCATGTTGGCTTTCAGATGGGCAGTGATATGGGAAGGTAGGAGAGAGGGGACTTTGACGTACGGTCGCGTGCCGCAAAATACTGCTCAGCGGGCCGCAAGCGGCCCGCGGGTCGCAGGTTGCCGACCTCTGGTCTAAATTATAGGGGCCGCTCCACTATGGCGTGTGTCATAGACCATGTTGCTTTGGGACGTTAAACACCGTAAAGCGACGAGTCATACCTGCAGGAAGGAGAGAAATGCGATTACTTCCTCCTCTCCGCTGCCTGTCCCGTATACCCGAAGTGCGCCGAAGTGCGTCACTCCGCGGTTGTACAGCTTGAGGAGGCCGGATGCGACGTCGGATGACGTCACGTTGACTTTTTGAACGTCCATGCTGGTCAAGAAAACGCATGAGACAATTTTCGCAGGACAAGCACACGGATTCGAATGAGACATTAAATAGAAAAACGATTATTCTATTAACGGTAAATTACTCTTTCATAATTCTAAAATTACCGTGTTTGCCGCGAGCAGACGCTTGACAAACAAGATAACGCAAAAGTCACAGTTTCGCCGCCAGGGCGAAGCAATGAATGAGAGAACAAGAAATTGGAATGCCACACGAAGAACGGGAAGCAGCTCGATACTTGCAGCGCGCCGCTGAAGCACAAAGACGGACGCTCGACAAGAACGCGCAGGCATACACAGGACATGCGGGAACTAACAACTTTCACAGTTGTTACGTCTTAGTGTTTGAGCAACACGTTGAGTAACCCGACGCTCTTAGATATTTCTTTTTTATTTTATACTGGGGCGCGTGGAGTGGCCCCTCTACGTTTCCTGCCACGTGGTGGCATCTAACCCAAGGTGTTCCCGGCGTTCTTTTTTTTTCTTTCCACACCACGAGGGGGGCACAGAAAGGGGTCATATTTTCTTGCGCGTCTCAGGGGCAGTTTTCAAATTGAAAGAAAATTTAGGAGTGTTGCGTGATAGAAAACACGCTCAAGCTCCTCCGATATCTGCGTACCGCCAGCGGTAAATGGTGTATATAATTAGCTTGCCGTTAATATGCGGGCACAAGCATGGCACGTGTTATCGTTGTCTAAAGCAGCGCGCTGTGGAGCGAGGGGTCGCTGGCTCAAATCTCCGGTCGGGTGCTTCGGAATTTTTAAGGCGAAAGCATGTAATCTCTCATGCCCCCTCCCATCCATCCGTCCCTCCGTCCGTGCCCTCGCACGGTGCCAGGTGGCCGCCGGTCGCGGCGATGGCGCCTCGCATCGGACTCTACAGCACTCGCGCTTTGCTTGCCTTCCGTCGCTGTGCCCAGCGTCTCAAATGATGCAAGAAGGGAGACGCGCGCATTGCGTTTCATTCTGACCGACCCCGTCTCAATGGGCACAGTCGTTCGCCGAACACACTTTGGAATTTACAAGGTGTCCCTGAATTTATTTCTCCCGGTTTACTTTTCTTTGTGCCTTTTCTCTTTCTCTCTCTCTCTCTCTCTCTCTCTCTCTCTATATATATATATATATATATATATATATATATATATATATATATAGATATATATATATATATATATATCCGGGATATGAGGGCAACGGCAAAAATACGCCGAGAGTGTCCAAATAATTGTTATCGCAATAAAAGAAAATGCGGGTAGCGACGCCAGCATGAAATTCCAGCGCCATGCGACGACGGTGTCTAGTGTCTAATAGGGCCTACGTTGCTCCTAATCAGTAAAAATGAATCAGATTCACCTCTCAGGGAGCGATAGACTTAACATACCAAGTTTTGGAAAGTTCATGTCGCCAAAATACGACCAATACATCGTGAAATGAAATCCGTACTTCAAGCGCCGGAATTTCGGCGCGAAATTTCAAAATTGAACTTATTTCTTTGATTCTCTGTGCTGTAAGAAGCACATGGTGTTGAAATTAAGTACTTTAGAGTTCCCAGATAACAGTTTATAAATCTAACTGAATTCATTGGTTCTTTTTAGTGTCTCTTTAAGACAGTAATTCTCTATTGGATTGTTGTTAAAGGAGACCAAAAGCGAAGACAAAGATTTTTTTTTCATATCAGTAAATTACGCTTCCACAGAATCATGACGCTCGCGGCGACAAGAGGCTTGGTAAGCAAGAAAATGCCCAAAGAGAAAATGCGGTGGCGACGCCACCTTGAAATTCCCGCTTCAAAAGTTGTCACGTCAGAGATTACAACGGCGTCCATTGCTCCTGCGTAGGTTGCTGTTCAGCAAAAATGAAGCACATTGTCATTCGAGGAAGCCATAGATTTAAGATACCAAGTTTCAGCCTATTTCGTTGAGCCAATATTGCTAAAATAAGAAAAGTACGCTCTGAAATTTGTGACGTCACGTTGCGGCGACATCAGCGCGAAATTTAAAAATCAAACTGGGGCCTTGATTTTCTGCTGTTAATAAACCTATGATGGTTAACTTAACGACATAGGAATTCTCGGAGCACAATTACCTTAATGTATACCGATTCCATGCTTTAATTTAATGTCCCTTCAAGTAACTGAATATCACGAACAAAATATAGTTGTCGTTACTTTCCTAGATATTAGGGAAATGGTTCAATTGTTCTTTTCCGAAAATCTCTACCATAAATTTGAAACCGCCGCGCGTGAGATCTAGGGCACACCATATTTGTAAAGCGAAACATTAGCGACACTGTTAATTAAACGTGATGCAGCTCAGCTTCACGCTGACAACTGTGCATTTCGTCATGTAAATCGCGTGGTGTATAGGAGTCGGTATGTTTGTCGTGGCAACTTAAGTTACATTCAAGATAAGATTTGTGTTTGTGGATTACAATGGTTATCAGGAACGCCGAAAGGCTAACGCCAAGCCAGGCAGGCCCGCAGCGTGGGTTAATGCCACAAGCACGAAGACATTTTATTGTCACTTGGTTTGACGACGGAGGGGGCACTCGGTCTGTTAAAGATGAAAGGCTCCACACGGCGGATGTGAGATCAGCAAATCAAGCACAGTACTCACGCATTCGAACGCAACTTCAATTTCTTCAGTATAACGATCGGTATGCTCAATCGCTCGAGATAACCACGTCATGTCGCAAGTTATCTGGTCGATAAAGATAATGTTGACTCCAATCTACGAGTTCGAGTCAAAATTACGCCTATATGACCCGATCTGAAGACGGTAGAAAAGAAAGCATGTGCGCTTCTCTGCGCATCATATTCGCCCAAGTAATGGCGGCACCTGTCTTGCTTCAAGCAGAGACGCGGTTCTTGTTGATCGCGCTTGGGCTTGTCTATTATGCGTGTTTATATCAAGACAGCCGAGTCTACATTTTCCAGGTCATAGCGTAAGCAAACAGCGCTTGAACAGGCTGTTCGCAGTGACTAGCCGCCATTAATTGGGCAAACTGCATAGCAGGAAAGCTAGCTTTACAATTATGAATAGGGTGAGCACTGTAGACTCATTTTACAAAGTATGTGCGTTAATTAGCCCTAAATTTTCCCATTTCAATCCGTGAGCCCTGTAAAATTATTTTACAAAGTATGTGCGTTCATCATCATCATCAGCCTGACTACGCCCACTGCAGGGCAAAGGCCTATCCCATGCTCCACCAATCAACCTGGTCCTGTGCTTTCTGCTGCCACGTTATACCTGCAAACTTCTTAATCTCATCTGCCCACCCTAATTTTCTGTATGTGCGTTACTTAGCCCTAAATTGGCCCATTTGAATCCATTAGAACTGTACACTCATTTTACAGGCGAGTAACCCCCACATGCAGCGATAGCGGCGAGCACGGCCGCCGATCGTCGAATAATCTGGTCGTCCGCGGACCACGTCGCCTTTAAAACATGATTGATAGAATATGAGAGCGTAACCGATTGTGCTCGCGTTACCTCAAGCATTGGCGTAAATCGTGGGGGGGGTCAGGGGTGTCCGGACCCCCCTTGTGTTCAGGTCGGGGGGGACACCCCTTGCAAGTGTCCCCCCCCTTGAGATTTAGCTTTAGAACGCCATACATTTGAGTTACTTGACAGTTAAGTTGAGCGCATTCAACTTTTTTTAAAATGGCTGATTATTCTTTAGTGTGAACCTTTATTATTCTTTAGTGTGAGTTCAATACTCCACAGCTGTGTGGGACTATGGACATCCCAAAAGCAGCTCAACCTGTTCAAAGCTGAAAGAAAAGAACAACTCATTTAGTCGAGCTCGGATCCCATGCTCGTTTTCTAAATTTTATTTCAAAGAATGATTTAATTCTCATGTAAATAAAAATAGAACCCACATTTGAAAAACAAAATGGCCGCCATGGTCTGATTTGTGTCTCCCCTTGTGATTTTTCTGGATTTACGCCACTGACCTCAAGAATCAATTCGACTGCTCGCATCACGCGCGCGAACCTATGAGAACAGTTGAAGGCCGTATTCACAAACCACCTTTATCCTAATGTTATGCTTCCCGTAAGTTTCTGTACACCAACTGCAAATAAGAGCAAAAAAAATGGTGAAAGATAACTACAAGATTTATCTGTTAAAACTAACCTGCTTCTTTTACCAAACGCATTAAAGGCACAAAAGGCTTAAGGAAAACGCGAGATAAGGATAATATCGGTTTGTGAATACAGGCCTAAAAGTATCGCGAAATTTATGAAGGAGAAAGCAATCTAGCTTTAGACAGGGATATAGACGAAACTGAAGTTCGAGCAGTCCTCAACCAGATTAAAACCACTGCCGCAGCAGGAGAAGACGGAATAACAAACAAAATGCTCCGAAATATAGATGATGACTCAATCAGCCATGTTACTAAACTATTCAACACATACTTGGCCGCTGGAAAACTACCGCCTAGCTGGAAACATGCCACTGTAATTTTCATTCCGAAACCGGGCAAAACATTTGAACTGGGAAACCTTCGACCAATTTCTCTCACCTCCTCTTTAGGAAAGGTGATGGAACATATATTATTAATCCGACTAAACAATTACATTGAAACAGAACACCTGCTACCTGACACCCTAATTGGCTTCAAAGAGTGTCTATCCACACAAGATATCATGCTTCAACTGCAACAAGACATCCTTGACCCAGGTCCAGTACGAGCCACTCGGACCATCCTGGGCCTGGACGTCACTAAAGCTTTCGACAATGTAGCGCATGAGGCCATCTTAAATGGCTTATCCCAGTTGAATGTGGGCGAAAGAACGTTCGCCTACATTTCCGATTTTCCCAGAGAAAGAACGGCAACCATCCAACTGGGTGAAGTGCGTGGACAAAAGCTTACACTAGGGACAAGAGGAACCCCGCAAGGTGCCGTCCTCTCATCCCTGCTCTTCAATATCAACATGATGATCCTACCGGAACAACTAAACAGGATACCACACATCAAACATGCCATATACGCGGACGATATTACAATTTGGGACAAACAGTGGCTCGAATGGTGCGATAAATGACGCGTTACAGGAGGCAGCAAACGTAGTACAAAAGTATGTTAGACACAACGGGTTGACATGCTCCCCCCTCAAAATATGAACTTTTAATCATTAGAAATAAAGCCAAAAAGACGCCAGACTCCGAGAACCAACAACCAGCACCAATAAAAATTGTATTGAAAAGCGGCCCAGTTCCTCCGGTTCTGACCATCAGTGCTGGGCATGCTCATTCAACGTAACACGCAAAATACCATAGCCCTCGCAAAATTACAGAACACTGCCAAAAAAATTGGTGGACTGCTCAGGAGAGTAGCCAACACACACAGAGGAATGAAGGAGATGGATTTGTGTAGGCTTATACAGGCCTTCTTAATCAGTCACATAGTCTACTCCTTCCCCTATTATCATCTGAGGAAATCAGACACGGATAAAATTGATACTATAATTTGACAAGCGTACAAATGGGCTCTAGGGGTGCCTGTTTATACTTGCACCGAGAAGCTCATCCGACTGGGAGTGCATAACAGTCTAGAGGAGCTGATCGAAGCACAAAAAACACAGCACAAATAACACGGCTATCGGACACGATGGCGGGACTACATATCCTGAATGGACTGAAAATTCAGACCATACACACCACGGGAGGCAGAGCGCCCCTACTTCCCGCAATCAGGCCTTACTAAAAAATCAAACCAATACCCAAAAAGCACCCTGTCGGGCAAACACGACGCCAGGAGAAAAGCCCGAGCTCTTAGTTTAAGCGAAAAACACAACCAAGACCAAACCGCGGTCTTCGTCGATGCCGCCAACCAGGGACACAACAGATACACCCTGAGTGCCGCGGACGGAGAATTCAGAATCGTAAATGTGGCCTCAACCCGAGCCGCATCAATCAAGGAGGCCGAAGAAATGGCCATAGCAATGGCCATCATGAATCCTAGTGCCCACACTGTCCTTAGCGACTCTAAGAGCGCTATTCTCAGTTTTATGAGGGGAAGTGTGGGACAAAATACAGCCAAGGTCCTGAGAAATTTCAATCAAAACGACAGAACCAAAATCAATCTGGTTTGGGGCCCCGCTCTCTCGGGAAACCCCGGTAACGAGGAGGCACATAAAGCAGCCCGAGGGTTAACAAACCAGGTCGCGCTTTCCTTGGAACCGGGCCCACCGACAGGAGAGTCAGTGACCTCCTACAGTGACCTTACGAACATGTACAGAGCTGACAGGCGACTGTACCCCATACCTCACAGCAACCTTACAAGAGTGCAGGCCACTGTCCTCCGCCGAATTCAAACTAACACCCTAACCACTCCTCCCCGCTTAGCACTTTTCACAGGCGGAGAGGTGGATTCAGTATTCAAAAATTGTGATAAAAATTCCCCATCTCCCGCTAAAGGGAACCATGTGTGAATGCGAAGCAGCGGGGAGATAATTAGCTTGAGCGGGAGGAACGTCGCCGCTCTCATTTCACGGCAGTGATCCGGGCGCTCATCGCGGCGCTCCGCCATTTTCATACCGCGGAACTACCGTGGCGCCCCCCAGCGGAGTAAGCAGCTGTCACACCACCTGTCGTTCGCGCCGCTCCGTAGAGGATTCCTAGAGGAAAGGACGGGGGGGGGACCGTAGGAGAGGGGACGTGCATGCGCTGTGGCGGTGTGGGACGCGTGAGCCGCTCCGTAGAGTAGATGATTCCAAGAGGAGAGAGAGGACGCGCACGCCCTGTGGGCATGTGGGACACCGGAGCCGCGGCCAGCTCCAAACCCCTGAAGTTTCTTTTAAATAAAGTTGTATCCTCCTCCTCCCAAACATTTCGGCGCGGCGATGCGCCGAGCTAGTGGTCACTGTAAAGACAAAAAAAAAGGTCGTCCATAAAGGAGGTCTTTTTGTCCCAAAACAATCTCAGACACCCGGCATGCTTGCGTATCCGTTCTTCAAAACTCGGCTCTGGCCACTTTCCCGCCAAAAACGCAAAGTGCGGGTGCCCTCCGGCTCATATCTCTATTTGCATCTACCTCGAATTTTCGCTCACGGCCAACGCTGCTTTTTCGCTCACAACCAAAGACACTGCCGCCGAAATATCTGAGAAACGAGCTCTTCAACGATATCACATTAAAAATGCAAGTCACTGTGATAACGCGCCTGATGTTTTTGACCTGGACATGCCGGTCGTATGGGAAGCCACGTGAAATGGATGGCTATTAGCATTGTGGGACAACCCCACACGCCCTTTTTTTTGTTATAGTGTAACAGTTATTTCTGGGTGCAGCGCAATCACATAGAGCAAGAAATATGGACCCATGGGATTACGGCGCTTAACGGTTGAAGTATGCCGATGAATGACGTATGCAACTTATACTACAGTGAAATATAGAGGGGAGGTAGTGGCCTCACTCACGCTTAACGCGTACCGCTACCGGTCTCTCCTCCCTAGAGCGAGAGAGTAAAAGCGCGAACACACACCCACATCGCTCTACTATGAACCACCTCACCCAAAAAGTTTTATGAAGTCTCCTCGCTAGCATTAATCTCCGCCAACTCACGGCTGCCGTGACACCTGGTGCGCAGCTTTGTTAGTACCCCTCGGTCGTACGTGTCGCGTTTCCTATTTACCACTACTGCGCACGAGGTGCCAGAACAATCGAGTGCACTTGCAGAGTCTGCGACCACTGCGACATCAGCAACTTCACTTCTATACTCGGTTCCGCTCACTGAGGCCCCTACCTTTGTTCTTGCTCAATGCACCAAAACTGCAACGCATTCATAGACGTCAGACTCTGGAGTTTCATAGACACGTAGCACCACCTGTTGGAGCAGTACTGGGTAGTGCAAAGCCCGACTCTCTTGCACAGTTTCTTGTGCAACCAGATGCAACTAGCGAGTGCGAAACAACAATCGAGCTAAATATCGCGTGTGTTTACGCATTTGACACTCCGAAACAGAGCTACGAATTTCACTCCGCTAGTCGGACGCGCCACCGAACCGGCATTACGTGCCTGCTGGATCACTCGCCAGAACGATGGCGAAAACAAGAGCAGGTGCAACAGCTCCGCGCGCCACGAAGAAATGCCGCAATCGACGCTACTGTTGAGTTGGGAATTGCCACGGACGTAAAGGACTGAACAATAACGTTCAGTTTTACCGATTTCCGTAGCTGCCGCACGAAGCAGAACGGCGAGAGTGCTGACTACGGGCCATTGCGAACGTGTTGGCTAAGCGAACTACTCCCGTTCTCCACAGCCAGTCGCACGTCAAATTCTGGGTCTTCTGTTAGTGCTTTGAGTAGCCTTGACGAGAACCATGGTGTCAGGAAGCACACGAAAGTGGTCTGTGTTAGGCGTGAGTTGTGCGTCAAGAAAGTGAAAACCGAAACTGATGATGACGATTGGAGGGCAGGTGGCACGGAGGCGGCAACAAAACAACGAAAGAAGAGAAGACAAAGAAGGAACGGGCCACGAGAGGACGTGCGGAATAGGCTCGCGGCGGCGTGAACACACGAAGATAGATCGAAGTGGTGCGCCGCTCGAGATGACGAACTCCTGCCCGCGTTCCTGA
>JALIZH010017277.1:0-12599 GCA_030522465.1 Rhipicephalus appendiculatus | reverse complement strand
ATTGTTGTCATAACTGCTTAAAGCATGATCATTTTATTGTGATGTGTCCCGTGTCAACGAACAATAGAAGGTTGTTTTATTGAAGGCTAGGCATTTCTCAGCAAGCGCAAACTTATTCTTTCGAATAATGTTGTCCTACGTCGGCAACTTACAAGATAGGGAATCAGAATGGCGCAATTTACGATAGCCTTGACCGATTCTAAGTGATATATTGATAAGGCTGTGACACTGAAAATTGCTTGCGAATCTTTGAACGTCTCTTACGACATTGTTATAAACGCGAAAAACAAGGGTAAAATATCGTTTTGTGACTCGCACAATCTTTCTAACATGCTTTTATTTTTTCTTGATAAGTTAACAAACTATAGGACCCATTTGACACTTCACGGTAACGTAACAGCGCCACCAGCCTCTATCGACATAACATACAAATATGGTGTTTCTGGAATCAGCAGCATGCAATGGAAATTCAGCGGTCGTTTAAGCCGCAGAGAGGAGCTTACGTTCCAGAGACTTCGTGTTGGGGTTATCCTTACCCCATCTGTGACCAATCTCTGGGCGCAAAATCACCGCACCCCATATGGTGCACCGTGGCACTCTTTTAACTCTCAAATCTCCTATATGACTGCGACACATTTGCTGCGGACTTTTCCAGGCCTGCACTGCAGCCGTCTTCAACACCTCCATGCAACAGGCTTCAGGCATGACCGACCATGCGAACTCAACCGCTGGATTTACGGACCGTTCCACCGTTCATTGTTAGACTTTATGGCCGAAGAAAATTCCCATGTGTACTTTTGATACCACGAATTTCCGCGCCTATGGGTAGGCTTTCTAAATAAGAAAGCAAAGGTGGCAACCTTCACGGCGGAAGCTTTTCTAAACGTCATGAAACATACAGTTCTTGGCGTATTTGCGAATTGTCGCACCCAGAAACACATTTCGAATAGTCGGTATGCAAGGTAATGAAGCACTGTTCGACTGTTCCCGCTCAGTACGAAGGCAGGTCGGCCCTGATAATATCGACAAACAAGGAGCTTACCTACAGAAACACTTCTCTACTAAGTTCTTGTCAGTGTTTTCACGTCTTCAGAAAACCCCAAACGCGTATTAAAGTTAAAAGTTCGATAACCCCTTATAACTGTCATTCGCCGCTATTGGGTGCGAAACACCTTAGGGGCTGGGCTTGTCGGCGTCTCCTGTTTTCACGGTGTCTCATGTAGTAATGGTCCATCATAAAAACGGGTATGCGCCACAAAAATTACGTAGATCCTGCTACTCGCAGCGGGTCCACTAAAATGAAGGAGGCAACAGTTAGCTCAACAAATAGCCGACGACATTAGTGGAACACCCCTCCCCCATGCCCTATGGAACAGAAACCGGGCATGTAGGGAAGAAGAAGAAGAAGCACCTTAGGATAAGTTCAATTGCGACGCAGTTTTCCGACAGTGCAGCAGAAACTTTCTTAGTGCAGCGGAAACTTTCTTTCCTATATACCTGGTTTCAGGCTCAGCACCACTAGTGCCTCATCAAAGAAATGTCGCTGAAAATACTGCATGTCTCGCCTCTTCTTAGGTTTCACGTTAGTGGAGCTGAAACACCCTTTTCTTATTGCTTCGCCCCTCCCCAGTTTTTTTTATAGATAAACATGGGTAATAAATAGTCATCGGATCATTCTAACATTACCATGTTGTTTGGGCCTGTCATAAGTGGGGAATAAATTGACAGGAGACCGCATGAATGATTTCGCGATGCTGGACGAGAAAACTGACCGCATAACTGTTGCATCATTGGTATCGCCGTTTCTCGGGTAAGAGAAGCCGATAGTATAAATAATCCTCGATGTCGCAGACAGGCTACGGCGGCAACGTGAGTGTTGTGCAGACCTCCGTCGCTTGAGAGTAATAATATCTGGAGTCTTACGTCCCAAAACCACGATATGATTATGAGGGACGCCGTAGTGGAGGGCTGCGGGAATTTTGACCGGTTGGTGTTCTTTAACGTACACTAACGTCGCACAGTACACTGGACCCTAGCATTTCGCTTTGAAATGCGACGGCCGCTGCCGCAATCAAACCGGCGGCCTTCGAGTCAACAGCCCAGCACAGGAGTAACGGATACCTACACTATCGCGGCGGGTATCGCTTGATAGGGCCGAGCGCATAACGTAAATTGCAACGCCTACGCTGCAGTTTCGGAAGGTGTCAAGATTGTTGTGATAGAATGGCGATGGCGAAAAAATGATGCAGAACCGTCGATGGCCGTTTCATGAAACCGAGGCAGGAATGCACGGACAAAGGCCGAATAACAACAACACATGTACGACAGCGCCACAACAGCGATGGAGTAATCCCGGTAGCATAACAGCTATAACCATATGACAGAGGAAGGACAAGGCCGTCAAGACAATGGCTGCACAATGTCTGGATGACGATGGCTGCAGCTTATGTATATGAATTACAAGCCAGACTAGTAAGACTGCTATTACGTTATTCCATCTTATGTACAGCGCTTCGCCCAGAGGTATCGTTCACCAAATAGAAATGTCTGGAGAGTATCGGAGACTAGTACCATTTCTTGCACTTTCGAGGTTACAGACATACATGTGTAAAGAAGCTATGCGCACTTATCAGAACTCTTACCCAGTCATTCAGGAAACAGATTTGTTCCCTCAGGAACCAAATCAGTAATCAAGCATGGCCTCGATCGCATTAAGGATGTGGTGTCTGCATCAAAACATCTGTGGTATTCGTGCGTTAGAGGCACCGTCCACTGACCAGAGGGAGCTGCGTTGTTCGCGCTGGCCCGTCCCAAGTTCGCTGACATTGGCCGTTAGGGACACGCAGAACACAGACGCGCGAACGCGTCTGGGCTGTATCTCGGCCACGATCAGCCAGAATCCGCCCACTCATGCAGGGAGGTATAGACGCGCGCATGGCGTTCCATTTCGATCGACCCGCTTGGCTGTGGTTTCTGGCGCTGCAGTGACACTGGAAAACTCGACTGCACGGCGCCTATTGCGCTTGTTTCGTTCCGTTTTTGTATCTCGTGTCTGATGTGCCGAAAGTGCGCTTCCTTCATTCGTTCTCGTTGGTTACAAATATAGCGCTTTCCGCATTGAGCGTCTGTAAGAACTCTCTGTTACTGCAATAGGAATCCCGAACACAAACGGTTAAGTAACTTGAAAAAATGAACGCTATCAATGGAAAAACGACCATTGAAATAAAAAAAAATGACGTCTAAGTTCTATAAAACAGACGGCACGATAGTTAAACAAATAATCCCGGCAGCTGACTTTCACGTTTCAATGAAGCGAAAGAAGTCGACAGGAAAGTGACGTGATTCGTTAAACCAATGGAAAATGGTCGGTCAGACTAACAAAGAGGCGGATGAAAAGAAAAATATATATGGAAGGCCCGGACAGTACAGAAACGGGAGGTACGTTGAGATTAGCATATCTGAAACAATAAGATGGAGTTCAAAAAGCACCTATGCATAAGAACACTGAGCCATAACTGATTGGGGATAGGCTCATGGCAATATGTGAAAGGCAACGAACATAAAGAGCATTTGCTTTGCATGTAGCTGCACCTATCATATACACCACTCCTCTTAGTCACAGTGAGCATGCACTGCAGCTTGTGACTGAGCTCACAGAAGTTATTTATGCTAATCGGTGAAATTTTGTTCATTTTGAAGGGAAATTCAAATGCCACACAAATTCACTTTCGAGCTGTGACCGACAAAAAAAAATGGGGGGCCCTTAAGCTTCGCCTTTGAGAGTCCAACGCGATAGCGATATCCTGTCCCTAGTGCGTGCTTCAATCACTTAGTGCAAACTATGTAATGGGTAGCATGCTTTAAACCACTAGCAATTATGAGCGGGAAATGTTTTTGAACTTGCTATGCACCCACTACGTGGTCTTAAGGGAATACGCGCCGTAACGTGTGTGCCTTTTGTAATGGGTGGCCGGCTTTCAACCAATACTCACACGTTCTGGCGCCCGATGGCAATGTACGCTTGTACTACGCAATATTACTGGAATATTACATGCTGTATTGTGACACCTGTAAACAGGACGTGTGTGTTTGTAAACATGAAAGTTAGTTTCGCTGCATTTCCAAGCAGAGGAACTTATTTTCAATGTAATTCCAAGCAGAAGCGTGGATGTGATATTCTAATGAATACTTGAGTGCTGTTACAAAAAAGAGACTTTATAAAAACCTAATCGAAGTTCTCCTCCCGACACCTGTGTACCGTTTACCATATCATGGATACCCAGGACAAAACATTTTAAAAAGGGTTAAGAAAATGCCAATACCGCCAACTGCCAAAAGCTTCTTTTTCAAATTACATACGAATACACTTCCCGTAAAAACATGGCTTTAGGAAAAAGGCATTTTCGTTCCTTGGACAACCGATTGCCTATTATGCCAAAAACCAGAGTGTATAGAACATGCTTTTCTAGATTGCAGGGATGTGGTATTTTACTGGGAGGCGCTCCAGCGCACTCTAAAGAAAGAATTACCTCTGGATCCTTATGGCATAAGGTTCGTCCCCATAGAAAGCCCATATGACATAATAATGATCCTGGGTCTCCATGGATTATGGAAAACGAGATTGCAGGTACGCCATGCAGATGTGCATGTGAAATTTTCGAGAGACAATTTCGTTGAAAGTGTCGTTCAAATTAGGGAGATCTTCAGAGCCCAGCCTAATCCACCAGACTGGGTCACTTTACTTGACGTGCTTAACGATATGAAAAAGTTCTCGACTAGGCAGCTTTGCATCAGTGTGACACTAATGCGTTTTTTGTATGTGATCTTGCTGTACCTTTTGCACCACTGCAATAAAGAAAAAAAGAAGCGTGGATGTGTGGTAGAACACCTGCTTGCCACGCTGACGGCCTGGGTTCAATCCTCACTCGGACCCGAAAATTTTTTATTATTTATTTTATTTGCATCTTTCTCGATTTTTCGGTCACGGACAAGATGATGCTTTTTGTCTCACAACCAATGACGCCGCCGCCGCCGCCGAAGCCGACACCTTCGCGTACGCCGGAATTTCTGCGAAACGAGCTCTTTAACGCTATCGCGTTAAAAAAAACGCTGTACTCGTGACTGTGCACGAACGGCAGTGTACATATTAGGCCCTCGAAGGCACACCATCACTAGCGCATTTTTCTCCATCGTTTTCCTATTATTAATCCATCTCGGTCGTGGGCTTGTTGGTGAGCAACCAATTCTGATCCGGCAATGTGATCATTTATCAAGGTTAGCGAGGTGACTTGGGCTTTCACGTTGACATATTTTGTTGCTGCCTTGATATGAACGCATGACCGTCGTTTCTGCCTGATGAACAGTGTTAAACACGTGAATGACGCTCAAATATGCCTAATTAACGATCCCACGGCACATGCGCCCTTACCCTAGAGAATAAGTCGAGAAAGGGCTCTTCATTTCGGAGGTTTTTGTTCTGGCAAAACTGGTTGACCCGTCTCCTGTAAAAGCGCTACCAAAACGACAGAAGGCCCCACAGGAAAATAAAAGAGTCGTATTCTCGCCACAAAGGAAACAAAAAACATTTACGAGGGATCATTGCACAATACAATAGAAAGAAAGTAATGAAAAAAAAGAAAAGTACTACGTCAGGCACGCACATGACAAGCTTCGTTCGCCCCTATTTGCCAGACTAGGCAGGGACTCGTAATTTTTTTTTTTTTTAACAGCGCGAGTGCGTAAGTTCCACTGATGATATCGTATGGTGTAGCTGCATCTGGCTGACGCTCGTTCTGACGGAGTTGCAGCTTAGTGTCGGGGATACCTTTCAGACGATTAATTACGTCTAGGCTGACCTTTCTTCAAGCCTCGCCTATAGAGAAAGATGCGCTCCACGATGCAGAGCACTCACACTGAGTTACCATGGCTTGTAGAGGGCGGGTTACCTATTCCACGAAACACAAAAGAATCCAACACAATGGAGCAAGACTGCTTATCCAGGCAAGCGCAGCACAGATACGTCTTTCTGAAGGTTCTTTGTATGTCACAGGCAAGGACGTTGGTGGGAGGGAGGGGGGCGTACTGACGCCAGCTTACTGACATTTCAGAACTTTTTGTTTTCTTTGAAGGTGAAGGACAGACAATACACTCCCAAAATTGACGACGGTGATCCGTAAGGTGCACGGCGTGTGCGAGATAGAGTCACCCATAAGGACCTGCGCTCGCGTTACAGCGCAGTGCGAAGACACGCCTCAGGCGCAGACGGGCTATGGCTTCCATAACATGGTACCTCCCACTCCTCGTGCTGTTAGGTAAGTTCGCAAGTTGATTATATTGTAGTGCGACTCAGACACCAAACACATTACCACTTTTAAAGCCGTAAAAAAGGGTTTTCTGAAATTCCCGACACTAACACCCTCACGTTTAATGCGAAAGATCTAAGAGTATGTAGAAACAAACGATCTTTTTCTTGCTTATCACCATTTCGTGCAGCTAAATATTTTTATAGCTGCAACAGACGACGTGCACGAAATAAGCTTTTGTGGCACAAGTTGCCGAATAGTATGAACTATTAGAATGACAGCTAAGTCTTTGGAGACACCTCTTATCATGGTACATGCAGTTGAAGTCGCTGTTTAGTCAACTCCCGAATTTACCGTAAGAATGTATCTGATATATAAGCCACTATTTATGCAGCTTTCCATAAGCCACAATTGGTTATTGAAATCTTAGCAATCTATGAGAAGCCAGGAATTTGAGGTCACTCTTCTACAGTTCGATGGCAATGACAGATACAACGTAGCTGTTGATTTCTAGGGCTCCCATATTTAAGCGCTATGGAACCTCAATACTTGTTTGATCGTTTAGCAATATACAGAGCGAACTAACTAATTCACCGCAATATCGACTCCTGTGTGAGCGACTCTTGCTGCTATTTTTCAAGCTTAAAAATTTCTTGGTGGCCTTTAGAGACATCTGAGAAACAACTATATTGAGGCCACGGTTGCACACTTAGTGGGTAACCACTGATGCAATGTAGCTGTTAATGAATTTTAGGGTTCCTCATTGAGAACACCTGTGGGCTTAATAATGACACATAAGTGTGCACTCATAGGTAACATTACGCGCCATATTCTTCTCGCCAGTTAAGCAACAATTTTTATACCCCAAAGGTGCATGCTTTAACGAGATGGCCTTTGATCTTCACTGTACCGTGTTATAATAATGAACAACCATGAGTGCGGCGGACGCGTCATAAATTCATACCAGTATTCAAAAAAAATTTATGCAAATCCTGTTCTTAAGAGCAGAATGATCCTTGCCTGTCGTAATACTGAATGTAATAACATCAGTGAGTGAGTGGCGATCATGTTTTTTCGTGTACCGAGCTTTCGTTTGGCTTGTTTCGCTGTGAAAAAACTTGCTCTAAAATCATGACCAGCTAATCGCGCGAAAGTCCTTCTTTCCAAACGCAATTTTTAGGACCGAAGTTCCTGAGGCTTGAGTGATGTCCGTAGTCGCCGTCGTCGTCGTAGGTCCCCGTCGAACAGCTGCGGCGGCGCTCCGAAACCCCCTCTCAGCAAGCGTATAGATCAAGGTCATGACGTCGCACACAGAACCGTTCGTAGAGCGCACGCAGCGCGCGTACCGACCGCACACAGGTGTTTCGCTGCGGCGGCGCCACTCCGAAACCCCTCTCTGAGCAAGCGCACGACGTCATGCGCAGAACCGCTCGCAGAGCGCACGCAGCGCGCATACCGACCGCGCGCATGTGTTGCGTCGGCGCCGCGCTGCTCGTACCTAGAGCGCGCATATAAGCAGTGTACAGCCCGCTGCATTGCTCGCAAGCCGCTCGTCTTAGATCGTGCAGCGCTAGCGCATCAATCAATGGCGCTACACTTACTAAAATAAAATGACGTAGACTGGCTTCCAAGGAACTTAGCTCCATCATCAGCATTCACTTCATGGGTCTGCAGTAATTTTGTGTATTATGGTGGTATTTTTTTATACTTGCGCAGATGCTAATGACGTCTGCAGGCAGTAAATCTTAATTTACAACTTGTGAAGCGGGCTCAATTTATGTCATTTGCTTCTTAATGCGCTTGGCATTTTTTGGAAACTAACCGAAATTTTCCGTGCCTTCATGTCCGCCTTTTATGAGCCGGTCCTAAGGCACACCGGTAAAACCGCGTAATGATAGGTTGTTAATTTCTGGTCTCCACAATGGTAAATATTCTTTTTCATGCCACACAACGCCTTATGCTACTGCGTGTCACTGATTCCTCTTTGCATGTAGGATACTCATACTGACCGAGAATGTTAGCCTATTGATAGTGTCTATTTACTTTAAGCAAAAAAGAAATAACATGTATTGAGACGAGAACGGTTAAAAAACGGCCTTTTTACGAAGTACACATAAAAAAGCTTTCGGCATCATCCAAATTGAGAACGTGAGCACACGCCCCAGGCAATCGCGAGCTTTTTTTAAGGCTCATTTGAAGCTTTGGGGCCAGATGAACAAATTCATGACAAGCGTACGTATCTCCCAATGTTGTGCTATCTGATATTTCAACAGCGTCATGGGCTTTCGATGGACAGCGCCAAATATGGAAATGTATGTTCTGCTTGAACAGCCTCTCTCAGAAGGTTCAGGGTGTTATTTAAATGGCTGAAAAAAAGGAACACATATTTAATGGCCTGTTTTATTGTTCGATAAAACCTGCTAAGCCAACAGATAATCATTTCAAGAAAACCTTGCGGGCATTAGTTTCTGTTTCGCATTGAAATTTTAATAACAACTAGGCACTGCAGAAACAGTGCCTAGTGGTTACACATACAGTGCAGCTTCAGGGACGTCCCACAAACATCTAGCGAATGCAATCCTTGGTTGATATATAACAGACAAAAAAAAACACAATTTCACCGTAAGAGCGAAGCAGTGAATGTGATCGGAACAAATTGGAACGCCATACGACGTAAGACTAGCAACTAACTCTTTTGGGTCCAATCTCGCGTAACTCTACAAAACGCAGGTTAAATCGAATACGACCGCTTCACGATCGAATCAGATTTTGCGCTTGCTGTCATGTCAACACAAAGTGAACGGTGAGAGCTGACCACGTATACGAGTAGTCTAGGGATGTCTATTGAGTTAGCACCCTTATGACCAAAGTTCGCAGTAGTTGCTCGAGCGACGCAGGCCCACACACTCTCAGCCACGCCCCTCACACTCCTCCTTCACCCAATCACAGACGACGGAGCGTTTTCTTTCTGCTTGACGCGCCATCCACGGGAGGAGACGACCGAGCCATCGACGCAATGGAGACGACCGGCTCTTCCCCCCCTCCCCCCTGTACTTTATTAATAACACACAGCGCAATACGAACAAAATTACACCATCTCCCGCTAAAGGGAACCATGTGTAGATGCGAAGCAGCGGGTGCTAACGCTTACACTGGCGGCGGCGTTGACGATCGCGCTCATCGCGGCGTTGTGCAGGAGAGAAACATGGGGAGGCGCAATCACGCAGTGATGGACCGGTGTTTCCTACTGAAACATCCCAATCGCTGCTAATGGGCAATGAGAGACAGAAGGCTCCGATTGGACACACAGACCCGCAGTCCGTTTTTAGTTAACGCGCACGCTGCGAATTTTTGTTTTTCAACAACGTACAGGAGAAATATCCCACCGGCACTACCTTGCAGGTCAAGATCCAGTGCCTATATATATGGGGTGGACAGTGAAGGGTTGTGCAGCGCGAGCAGTCGGTTTTTTCAATAAAAAAACTCGCTAGCAGACGCTGCCTGCGTCGGCGTTGCGAGGCGAGAGAGGGGAGGGAGCATAGGAGAGGGGGGGGAGGGGACGCTAATGCGCAATGGGGGGTGTAAACGCCGCGGGAGGGATGCCTAGAGGAGAGAGGGGGGAGGGGACGCGCATGCGCTGGGGGGGTGTGGTCACCGCCGGGAGGGATGCCTAGAGGAGAGAGAGGGGGCAGCGTAAGAGAGAAGGTGTGTGGAGAGTGTTTGCGCATGCGCAGTAAGGGTGGTCAGGAAGCACACCACCACCACCGGACTGAACACGGCCTTAAGCTGCTTCGCATCTAAAAGGATGAGAAAAGGAACCACACAGACAGCGCTTGTCTATGTGGTTCCTTTTCTTGTCCTTTGTTCGTATTGCGCTGTGTGTTATTAATGGATCACCAACTAGTCGAAACCCAAACCTGTGCTTGAGCCGTGTTCGTCCCTAGCGGTCGCGTAGTTTTACTATCCCGTAGAACATACGATGAGAGGGACGATGTTATCGATTTGAAGCTTCATATGGAGCATAATGGCAACGGTGACCCTGAAAACAAAACCTCGCCGAGAATGCCATTATAATTGATATCGCAATAAAGTTAAATGATACCGACTTGCCCAATCCCGAGCGTACGCCACACTTTTCAGAGGCGCGATAACGTGTAATTTTTTTTTATTTCGGTTACGCTACATCGTAGTCTTGATGGTTCCGTAATATTCTTAGGGATGCATATTCTTACAGCATCTGTCGTCAATTCTGAAAATCTTTATTCAAATAGGTTAAGCGGTTGTGCCATTAAAAAACTTTTTTGTTGGATCCATCCGTTGGATGGATGATTTGAAAGTTTACTTAGAAACAAACTATCCTCATAAAATGTCTCATGCGCCCCTTAACAGCTAGTTCACGTATACAAACAACATACGGATAGTCTTGCTACAACACCCGGCTATTCGCCATGTTTAATAGGAACGAGAGCTAACTTTAAACATTAAAAGACAAACATCGACATGGAGCGCCAATTGATGCTGTGAGCGTGCGTAATGATTCATAAATATACATTTTTTGTTCAATTCTAGAGAAATAGGTTTGTTAGGAATGCGTGAGGATAAACTTCGCAATATTTTAGAGCAATATTGCAGCAGAAGCCTACTTTTTTGCCTTTGTTTCAATGTGAGAACATCTCTTGAATTTTTGCAAAGATGTCTTTGTGATGTGCGGCTTGCCTGAAATTTGCTTATTATCTTTCCAGTGAAGACTTCCAGCGCTGGAACATCCCTAGGAACTACTGGTCCCCTACTCGAGAAGGTTGAAGGCATAAAAACAGTAACGCATTCCAGTGACGGTGTGGTAAAGGGCGTCAAAGGGATCGTCAAAACCGTTTCAAGCAGTTCCTTGTTGACGCCGACAGCTCCGCCTAGTGCCAAAGAACTTCCTGAGGACGTAGATCCTTTCGCGATAACCTCAGCGCCATCATCAAACGTCAATAACAATGGCCCATTTTTATCACCAGGAAGCGGAAGAGAAGGATCCAATGTTCAAGTTGGGGAAGGAAAAACATTCAGCACTGTTCAAAACGGTGACGGAAGTGTTACCAAAACAACAGTTACCAAAAGCGTTGTATCTGTTGTCCACCCCGATGGCACCAAGCCTCTGCCAGGTGGTGGCAGTAGCCTTACATTACAACCGCCTAGTCCAGGAATTACTAGTCCGGGAGCACCTGGTGGCTCGCATATGTTGACAAGTACAGAAGTCAACCGAAACAGATTTTTTGGCTCAACCATCACGAGTGGAAGACATAGTCCGACAATCCCTCTACCTTCCACCACACATGGACCTCTAGTCGGCCTAAACAATGTACCAGCTCCATCTGTGATAAATTCCAGAACTTCCAATATCCATTCGGTAATTAATACAGGTGTAAACAATTTACTTCCTGGTGCTATTCCTCCGGTTCATGCCGTTCCGTCAGTTGGTGTCACAGGAAGTGGTCTAGAGGTGGAAGTGCCTGGATTTACTACAGGACTTGACCGACGTTGGAAGTGGGTGCTCGGCCGCCGAACCGGTATGTTTCCTCCGTACATCCAAGCACTCGATCCTGAAGTACTGTACTATAAACTTGGCTACCAGGCCCCGAGCCTCCCAGTACTTCCAGAGCCCGTACAGAGACTCCTTAACAACATCCCCGTTCAGCCTGCTGGTAGCGGTATTTATGGGCGCAGAGGTTCTACAACATTGATTGATATTATTCGAAAAATCGCGAGAATCACCGCTTTGAAGAATCTTTTGTCGAGCAGCAAACTTGCTCATAAAACGAACCAAACAAAATTGCTCACCTCTCTCATCGCAAGTGAAATGTCATCTTCATCAGGTGCGTCTCCCATAGAACGTCTTCTGCTCCAGAGTGACTCTCA
This sequence comes from Rhipicephalus appendiculatus, assembly GCA_030522465.1. Lineage (NCBI taxonomy): Eukaryota > Metazoa > Arthropoda > Arachnida > Ixodida > Ixodidae > Rhipicephalus > Rhipicephalus appendiculatus. Next base: position 393 of record JALIZH010017277.1, on the reverse strand, counting down.
ATCGTCCCCAGTTCAGCCAGGGATTTGGAGCAGTTTGGTTTCACTCTTTGGTAGCGACCCCTACGGATTCTCTTTCCGCCAGTCCATATGCTGGACGGTTTGGTTCCCCATATAGCAGCTTTTATGGTAGCACATATGGTAGTACATACGGCAGCCCGTGGTCGACTTTTCCCGGTGCACCCTTTCCAGGAAATACATGGCCATACTACGGAGGTAGTCCGCTAGCACCTTACACACCATACGGCCCAAGATCGGGACCTTACTCTTCTTTTAGTACATACGGTATTCCATCCGGATCATCATACCCTGGTTTTCCAGGCTACGGTGGAAGTTCATTGACCAAAAGCATACTGAGCACTATTTCTGGAATAAATAGCGGAAGTACTGGCATGC
>JALIZH010017276.1:0-26137 GCA_030522465.1 Rhipicephalus appendiculatus | reverse complement strand
TCTCCTTTTTAGGGGCGAAGCACCTTAGGGTCTAGGCTTGTCCGTTGTGTGTTGTCCGCTGTCTGGCGATGATGATGATGCTGATGACGATGAAGAATAGGCACGCTCCAGACCACACATTCTCTTTCTGCCATGGTTGAAAACGATCGTGAAAGCGCCCTCGCCCGCGAAAGGCAAAGCGGCAACGCCGACAACAAGCTGCGATTACGGAGGCGAGAGCGCGGCATGCGGCGGCTCAACGTCTACGCAGACAGCAAGCTACTCCGGAGGCGAGAGCTCGGGCAGCAGCGGCAAAACGGCAACGCCGACAACAAGCTGCTACGCCAGAGCTGAGGGCGCGGGAAGCGGCGGCTCAACGGCAAAAACACATTGTGTGTACTGTACACACGCGTCGTCACTCATTTAAATGCGCGAGTGGGCAATGCCACGGGTGATTTACGGTAAGAACGATCCCCAGTGCTTCGCCCACTCGTCATGATTCACTTCGTGGAGATGCGTGGATAGTTTTGTTCATCCCCGGGCTTTCAAAACGCTTCCCGCTGCCCTCACAACCAATGCTATTCACCTCGTCCAGTAGATACTATAGAGTCTCGGGCCAGAAATAACGAGAACACGAATCTGTTGTCAAGCAAAAGAAGTGAACCCAAGCTGCGCAAATTAAAAAAAAACAATGAAGCCTGAAGGAGCTTCTTAATTCTCCTTTGAGGGCCGCGATCAAAGAAGTCATCCTCGCAAGGGTTGAAAGCGAGAGCCTGGCTGGGCCCCCCTACGTTCTACTCTTGTTCTTTCACACTCTGTCCCAGCTCGTTGTTTCATAAGGCACAAGGGCACGCCTGTAAGCTCCGGCGAGGAGGCAGGGGGGTGCAAGAAGCACAGTCATAACCTCTTTGTCAATTAGTGGCACGAGCAAGTATAGTAACGCTGTTTTTTTTCGTTTCCAAGCACTTTCATTGTAGCACTTCATGTTGCCCAAATATTCAGAAAAGGCGTTTTAAAAATTGAAGGACACTTCGTAAATTTCAAAGTGTGTTCGGCGAAAGCGTGTAGCCATTCGATTGACTATGCCATGTCTTTTATTGTTTTTGTTTGTATTTTGTTGTGTTTTTTTTTCTTTTTTAGTTCTTATTTTGTGAATGTATGGCGTTCGTTATTGGCCTCGAGGGCCACCACTGGAAACGCCGGCGCCACCGTCGGCGTGACGTGCTTGGCAGGATCACGTGGTCTCGGCGGCCGCGTCGGCTGCTTGCGGAGCGCTGCCGCGTGCTTTGTAAATGACTTTCAAGCTCCACCTGCGCTGCGGTCGATACGAATACGGAGGTTTTCTCGCATTTTGAACCCAACTGAACCCATTGTAACATGAATGGCTGCATCCGAAAGCGATGAACATGCTGTTCTTACTGCTCGGTGCCGTAGTGCCGGACGTACGCAACGAAGTCCGGTATAAGCCTGCACCGGTGCCCGTGGGTCAAGGAACTGCGTGAAGAGTGGGTTGTGGTGCTAAGAACCGGCAAGCAGCGATCGGCTACGAGTCATGTGTACAACAAGCGCTTCCGCGACGACGATTTTCGCTACTGCGTCGGGGCTGTGATGTTGAGTAGCAGAAAGTGCGCACTGCGACGATCGTCCGCGCGCGCTTCCCGCCGGCTAATCGTGCTTATCTACCGCAAGATGGAAAAGGCGCTGCCTTTTGCATCCTGCAATACCATCTCAGAACGTTCCTGTGCGACCTCTTGATCGTCGGCCCCGTGCTCAGCGTCTACAATATGGGCTGCAGTTACTTGAGTGATTGTTTAGATACGTTGGATTTAAAAACTCGCAAGGTTCCTTGTGCATTCCCCTCAGATGACCGGAAGGCGAAAGCCACCTTCTTCTCCTTCTTGTCAGTCAATGTATTGATTTTCCTCGCCCCGCTTCAAAAAACTTTGTGCTCCTAACGAGGTTTTGCACTGCCTCCATGATCGGCCCACCGATCATGGAGGCTGTGCAAAGCGACCATGTCGTGTGAACACTTCATCATGTGACATCACGTTATGTGGCGTCATGGTGACGTCATGATGTCTTCACAAATTTGGGCAATCTGTGACGTCATGATGACGACATATGGTGACGTCATCACCTTGATGGTGATTTTTTTTGCATTAATCGTGCCGACGTCGACGAGACGGGATGCCGACGGTCAACCTTCGCTTTTGATGAGGCATCGAAGGCTTTCACCTTCATAACCTATACGCGACGTTTGCTGGTGGATGTACATAGCGAGCGAGACAAAAGCTGCGGCTGATGTGTGCGGCATTTATGTTGGCAATAACATTCTTTCAGTCAATCGTGCATTCTCATGACGCAAACACTACGTGCTAAAAAGCCCAAATTTATTTGTGCCACTCTCAAACTTAAGGCTGGCCTCTCCAACCCCATGCATTTTCTTGGAGCCTTATTTATTTATGCGGAAAAGACACGACATACTGACATAATTGCTGGGCAACTCACCAAATAATGCTGGGCATTATAATTTTGCATTTCACTGTTTACGCGTTGTTACCCTGCTTTGCAGCTGCAGGTTGCTGCATTAACTTCTCTTTCTTTCACCGCTAATTGTAGTTCACATGGGTCCTTGTTCACAGCCGACGTTTGCAGAACAAGTCCGGCGAACGTTACTGTATCTTCTTTCGTTTACTTGGCGTTGCATGCTACTACATGGCCTCGTAGACCACTTCTCCTTCCACCAGCAATATCGAAGTCAAGCTTTGGTCTATGAATTTGTTGACGGTAAAAAAGGCATCGCATTTTCTCATGCTTTGTGTGAGAGCCAAACGAAACGAACACACTGAAATAACAGAAGCAGCAGCAATTGCTCGCTTAGAAGACCGATCTATATGCAATGCGAGGCAACATTTCAAATGACATTGAAACATACACGAATTTTGACCGAAAAAAAAAAAAAACGTTGAATCGTCGGGACGGGACATCACAAGTTGCCATAGGCGCGCTGAAGTCGTAGTTGTAACAAAATTTGTCTTGTACTGCTCTGATAGCGTCCTCGCATCAATAGTTGTTTGTGTATTCACATATTTTCATATTTTGTGGCCTAAAGTTCAGGGTACGGCGCCAAAACACGCTCGTAACGAAAGCGAAACCAACAGTACGAACATATACATAAGACGCTATAAATGCAAAAGCTCCGTCGATCGCCGCGAACCCGTGCGATCACTAGCTCGAGGCTTGTTTCTGTTATGCTCCTTTCAGGTATACAGGCGTCTACTCTAACAAAATATTTCACAAAGTTTGCACTCAGTGATTGACTACATTTCACGCAAGAAGCCGGTTCAGGGGTCTCATCGCGGTGACCGCATGAAGCGGGCGCCCCGTTTTCTGCGAAGAGACAACGACTGTAAACTAGGTTGTGCTTTCTTTTCGTCGAAAATTATTATTTTAGCAGTAAAGAACATATTTCGTTCCGATAGTACGCACAGAAATGTCCTGGAACGCTTCCGCGAGGTGTTTTGTAGAGCGCCGACAGCAAATCTTATGGGGAGCGTGCGGCGGTATCCTGCCTAGCACGCAATCGAGGCGCACCCGATAGAGGGCGACTCCGTAACTCCTCCAGGCCAATAGCTTTTAGTATCGGGGGGAAGCAGCATCCTTGGGGCGCTTCTCCGAACCGCTTGCCGTAGAATCACTTGCCGGCGTGCCTGGCCTCCTGTGAAAGACAGTGGCGCTAGCTGGTTTCCGCTCAAACCACGAGTACTGCTTGTCAGCGAATACAAGCAGTATACATATTAATAAATAAAGTTTCGTCGTTATTGTTAATAATATTATGTTTGGCTGCGCAGCGATGTCAGAATACCGAAAGAAATTTACCAGGATGTTCGAGTTTCCGAAATGAAACCAGCGACACAATTGTAAGTCTGTATCATGACTGGGCACGAACGTTGGGACGGACGTGCGTGAGCATGAGACATTAGACAGTGGGGTAATGGAGCCATAGCATAGAGAAAGGGAAAGTTGGTAAAGAGCGGACACTCCCATAGAGCCATGCGGCCGAATTAGAGTGCAAGGAGGGCTTCCCCCTCTCCTGAAATGCAGTGGGACACCAAGTGGTCGCTAATGATACTTCGCGAGTTTCGGTTTTGGTTCTGTGCGCGTTAAATTTTTTTAGGACATGGTGCAGTGAGTTTCCGGTTTCGGTTTAAAGCGCGCGCAGTTTAAACGTTCTGACGTGGTGCAGTGCGTGCTAGGTTCCCCCCCCCCCCCCCCCGCTCGCATATTGCGTTCATTTGCACTGTGGCAATGTTAAGCGAGGATTTGTTTTTTTATTTTTTTTTCCCTTTTCTGATCACGTGCATACACGCTTTTGAATAAGCACGAAAGCATACAAGACAAGCACAGACAATGGAGAAATGCTTTATTTTGTAATACGGACGTTTTCAAAGACACACAGCGCAATACAAACTGAACGAAAGATATCCGAAGCAGAACAATCAATACAGAAGGCAGCTAAAAGAAGTACACGAACGAAAATGTTTTAAGAATAATTGATTTATGTGTCATACACGTGTGGTGCATGAAAGTAACTTAGAGATATTTGCGCTTGAGAACAAGGCAAATCTTCCAACAACAACAAGAAAAAGTAAGTCGTGTGCGACATTTGCACTGTTGTGCAGACAAGGTGATACATTCGAAACGTAAAGAAAGATGCATGAATACGCTTCCACCAGGCATGCAAGCTGAAAGGAACAGCATGTATACCCAACACACATAAAGCGACTTGGGAAAGCTTGTGTACACTTGTGGTTATGTTGTTTGTCTCTCTTAGTAGAGTGCTGCACATTCTAGCTATCTGCAAGTAGGCCCTGTTTTGGTTCTTCTGTCACATTTATCAGTGACAATGCCCCATGACGACAGACGGATATAAAAAGGCACTACAAGTGATCTCACACTCTATGCAGCACACACATGTCAGTGTGCTGACAGGCGGTTGAGGTAACGTTTTTAGAACAGATGTAAGTACAAAGTACATATGCAAAAGCTTTGTTTGCACAAGCCAGGAGACAATTTCCATGATCTGATCCACGCGAGTTGGTCTCGCAGAAAGTTTACCAGCTCGTCATTTCTCCTAATGGCATAACGACACTTTTGGGCATTCTTTTTGGGAGATGAGCTATTGAGTGAGTCGAACACTTTATCCATACGCTCACAGAAATGGGCTGTAGCCATAGCTGCTGCGGGGAGCTCCTTTGCGTACACCATAGCCATGATTGCCACACTAACAGATGCACTTAGCACCTGTACTGCTCAGCTTACTTTCATGTTACAAAAAGGCTTCTGGTAGACGTGCCTCTCGGTCAGCTTAGGCGCGAGTTTAAACCGCAACTCGTGAGTAGACTTATAAATGGGCCTCAATGTGAGACCACTCAATAACTTCATCTCCTATGAACAACTTGTGTGCTTGCAGGTTGTTTCGCGTGGTTTTGATTAGGTGTGGCACATCAAAAACAAAGTACACCCTTTCACCAGCAACCTCAAAATAAGGACGTTGAATTGTAATTCCAAGCATATGAGTAAGGGCAACGTTTGAGGCTCCTTGGTCACAAATTAAACATTTGACTGCGATTCCGGCGTGTCCAAGGTTGTTTATAATTCAGGCAAGCAAATCCTTTGGAACACTTCCTGGCGTAGATACGCGTCCTATTGTAAATGCGATTGGCTGGACCCACCTCCTAGGAACACCAGCGAGAAGGACAACCATGGCTCTGTCAGCGATATCTGGCGTTCGAGCTGTTCCATCGTCAGCAAAGCCTTGCCCAAGATCTTGAGTTACATCATAGGACAAGTTCTTCAAAATGACTTCACCGAATATGAGTGAACACACCCTGTCGCGCTTATCCCATGTCTGCATACAAGCTGACACACACTCAATAACCCCTGGAATCGCACCTGGTGACATTCGAATATTTCCTAACTAACGCCTCAGTGAGCGCTGCATAGGCAGACAAAAAATGGGCGCTAGAAAGCGGTATGCTCTTGGGCCCCTGAAGTTTAAGTGCAATGCAAATTTCTTTAACCATGCCGGAAGCCTTTTCCCCTGGACCCCTATTCATAACTCGCACATGTGCACAAAGGAGACGGAAGACCTCTTCGGTCACGAAAGGACGAACGACACCCAAGGCCTTGGCAATTGATGGAGGTAGCTCCCTCTGCTGTTTCCAGAACCTTTCAATGGTCTTGCGACAGGAGGCGACCCTTGACTGCAGGCGTTTGATGGTGCGACGAAATTTCCGCGACGGCGACTTCATTCCTCCGGAGAGAGCTGCAACGGGAAATGCTTAATATCAATATAACAGGAATACAAAGAAGTAGTGCGTGATGAGACGTTACATTTTTAGAACACTACATGAGTCGCTTCGTAAAAAATTACCTGCAAACACACACCTACACAACTCGGTACTGCTGTTACTAGCATTTGCCACAACATGAGCTCACGCTGACGTCACTTATGCGAGATCATTGCTGAGAATTTTTTCTGCAGTTTTTTTTACGCTTGTGTGGCATCGTCCAATTACCTACTTTTTTATATACTACAACCTGGACACCACAATCATCGAAAACTCAATAAATCATACTTTAAAAAACAGTCGTATACAATCCATTTTAAAGCTCTGCACTAATACACAGCATGTTTTCTTATTGAAATTACTGCACTACAATAAAACACTTCACATCGGGGCTCACCTGTTGTCCTGTGGGATGCGGAAGCAGCTCGTTCCGGGCTTCTTGCAAGTGCGGCCGTTGTTACTTCACCACGCCACACAACAGCAGGGGTTGTACGGCCGACGACTGAACATCTGAAATGAATATTTAGAGTCATGTCGGTGTCGTAGTTACAGCATACGAAGTTATTTTGGGGTCATTGGCAGAGACCGAATATGCAACTAGAACGACTACCCTGAGTTATGCAAATGCGACGTCGTTCGCAAAAACATCCGTACTAAAATGACCATTTCGGTGAATCATCCACATTTCATCATCGTTTAAAATGCACCGAATTCTGAAAGAGTGGGCATTAACCATTGGCTTGTCTTCTAACAAGTAACTCGAGCCACCCATGTCATGCATAGCTTAGGCTTTCTTGCCCTGGCCCTTCCACAAGCGAACTTGCTGCGCAGTTACCCAGAAGCGTACTTCGAAATATATTTTAGCAAAATAAGCAAGCCACACACACAATAACCATCACCGAGAACTCTTTTCACTCGTGTGGAGTGCCTCGCTACGCCCACAACGCGTTAACAATGCCGAAACCTTGGGCCTCGGGATCGTACGTTACATGCTTTTCATTTCATTTAACTTTAACCCACTTCGCTTTCAAAACAGTAGCAACGAGTCACAACTGGTACGTAACTAATTACACAAAGGTCGACCCTTCTCGTTTCCTTCAGCGCGCGTCGCACCTGAACTTTCACGCGTGACTACTAGGCAAGTACCTGCGCTATGCCTGCTACGCGCGCACACTTAAATCGGCAAAGGTCGACGCTCCTAAGCCTACTACGCAGCGCTCAGAGAGAACAGAAACGTGGGTTCTCACCGTGCCGTCGTCCGTTGCTCAGGCTCAGCAGGTGACACGTTCAGCAGCGGTCACACTGCCGCGACGAGAAGTGAAAGGAAACGCCCAAAATCCACTACGCGCAGTCGTTACATTTCAGATACAGCAGCCAACCACACCTAAGCCTACCGCAACCCGACAACGCATTGCGTACGAAAATACACCCTCACGTACCTCCTTCCATATCTGTTCTGACACATTTGTCGATTTCCGTTCCCGTGTTCGCCTGGTGGCGATGCACGTGACAATGTTCTTTTCGCGAATTCTCAGTTCATTGTGCAAGAGAATGTTTCCACACGTACAGTAAACAAACAAAAAAATTGAAAAAAGCTACACATTTGCGTTTCACAACTCTCTTTTTTTTGTTTTCTTTTGCGCTAGTTTCGCCACCTGAACGGTCACTTATTACAGCTTGCGTTCTTCGGGATCACGGTCCCTATGATTTGACGCGAAAATCTCAAAGGCTGTTTGGGCGAGGAGGTGGCGGGGAGAGCTCGATCCTCTTATCGCTGAGTGTCCGCTCTTGGTTATTTTCCCTTTCTCTATGGCCATAGTAGTAGCGCCAAATGGACCTTTCCAGAAATCGCAGCGCCGCGCCTTCCCCTGGTGGTTCGGCGCTGGGGCATTATGGGAGAGCGGAGCGCCGGGCGGGCAGAGCAGACGCTTTCCCGCTTTCGCCTGCTTTCGTCGCGCGCCGTGAAAGGTTTTGGATGGTGTAAGGTGCTGCTGTTGTGAAGAAATGGCTACTTCTGAGCGCTCCGACTTCCATGCATGCAAACTAGACTGTGTCGTTCGTCCCAAATAGCCAGAATCATCACTGAACATGCTGAAGAAGAAGGAAAGCGGCGGACAAACCTGTTCTGTGCTTGGATGTGATAACACGCGAAAGACACCGGATGTTTCGTTTCATTGTTCGGTGATACTTGAGGACTTGAACTTTTGTGATGCTGCAGCGAAGTTTGACCTTTGTTAAGATGCTTGTGTTCTCATTCACTGTGATTACAGGGCTGGGACTTTACACGTGAAGCATGCCGTGTAACTACGCGAATTTATAAAGGTGAAAGCTTAGATGCCCTGCTAAAAACTCACAGCGTCTCTTATGCATTCGCCGAAGAAGACTCGAAGGCGAAAGCCATCTTCTTTTTCTTCTTAGTTGATATAATAAACCTACTACGCCAGTCCATGAGTGTCAGCAGGATTTTGTCTTGTGTGCTAACCCGTCTTGCATCGTGGCTGGGGGAGGGGGAGAGCACTGGTGTAGCTTGTGTAGGCGGCAAGTGCTGGTGTGACTTGAGGGGGGCAAGTGCCGGTTTTGCACCCCCCCTGCCGACGCCCATGCCCACCTCCATTCCACCACCCTTCGAAAGCTTGCTGCACCTAACGAGGTTTTGCACTGCCTCCAAGATCGTAGATATACCTGATGATTCTGCATTGCCTCCGTGATAAGACCACCTTTGACCAAGCTAGGATGTTATGTGATGACGTGATCACGTGAAGTCACGTGAAGTCACGTGACGTCTTAATGACGTCACAATTTTTGGCGATCTTTGACGTCATATATGGTGTCGTCATCACGTGATGACGAATTTTCGCATCACTCGACGCTGCCGACGCGGGACGCCGACGGAGAAATTTCACGTTTGATGAGGCATCTAAAGTTTTCGCCTCAAACACAAAAATTGACCGTCGGTGGCTTTGACGTCCCGGGACGGCGTTGTCAACAAGAGTGATGCAAGAATCACCACGTGATGACGTCGCCATATGACGTCGTCGTGACATCACAGATCATCAGAATGTGTGAGGTCATCATGAAGTTTCATGATCACGTCATCACACGCCATCGTCGCTTTGCACTGCCTCCGTGATTGGTGGGCCGATCACGGAGGCCGAGCAAAACCAGGTAAGGTGCTGAAAGTTTGGAATGCTTCCGGTCATAGAACCAGTGCAAAACCACGCTTAGGTGCAGCAAACTTTCGCAAGGGTGCGGGAAGGACCAATACATCGACTGAAGAAAACGAAGACAGCTTTCGCCTTCAAGTCGTCTCGAGCGAATGCATAAGAAACCCTGCAAATTTTTTATTGCACTCTTACGTAGTCTTTATTTTGCTGTTTGCTGCTTGATTATGTTGAATGGGATTAGCTTGTTATTCACCATAAACCTAGAGGCGTCACCTATCTTGGCTTCACGCATCTCATTTTTTGGTTCCATGTATCAAGGCAAAGAGTGATAGTTGTAGTTTAAGCACGCAGATACTGAGTGCTTATTAGCATCATGAGAATGCTCATGCTACAGACTTTTTCCTTATGAATACGCCTGTGGCAAGTCCTTCAGTTGTTTTGTCCATTGCCCTTTTGGCAAAGGCGACAGGAACAGCTGTATGTTTTTCGACAGCCGAGGGGCATCTGCATCCAAACGACAAATCACTAAATTAGCGTAATCATAAACTGTAATGAAACAAGGGAGCTCAAACAGTAAAATAGAATATTGTGTAAATTATGCACACGAACGCTCATTCTGTTATATATTCCTTAACATTGTTAACTCGGGAGTCACGACCTTTTGCGCAATCAGGTCCAAAATTCTTGAGTTAATTTCCAACTCATGGTAGAGAAAACAGGCACGACACAGAGACAGCATGCTTTACGTTGTTCGAAAACAAATACAGGGAAGTCAAATGTGCAGAATATTCTCGCTTCATGCAGTGCGACACTGTGCCGTGATTACGCGATCTCCACACCCGACAGCACTCACTTGATGTCTGCTCTGTGGGCGTGTCGGTAGCTGGTTTTTGCTACTCTCAGCGTCGCAAGTGCAAGGTTTCTAACACGCAGCATTTGAAGCGTAGTTGGGCTCGAACCAATTTTAAGGGAGCAACTTTGACATCGATTATCATGCGCGAAGTGCCACGGTCCTGCGTATCGTGCGGAAGGATATCACGAGCGATAGTGCCCAACAAAAAGTACTAATATTCTTTTATTGTCATGCTGACAGTAAAACAAGCGAGGAAAGCTTCCGATACTTGGAAATACGATTAACGAAGCGCAGGGAACTCGGCGCAAAAGCCGTATAGAGTTTCCAATTCAATGGGCCTTTTCGCGGGTACGTGACCATTTCGCCGTGTGAATAATGTCAAGGATACTTACTGTTTTCTGGGTATTACCCATGTTGCTCTGAGTTTTGCCTCTAATGTGAGTGGATACTGAAGCAGGGTTATCACGTGCGATGTTCGTGCAACGACGTGCTAGTACGCACGCACTCTGGAAACGAGGTGAGCCAGCGCTTCCGCGAGCAGACGACACTCCGCCGGCGCTCCGGCTTCCCATAACGCTTTGCGGCCGCCGTAGGTGGCGCGCCGGAATTTCTGGAAAGGTCCATTTGCAGCCAAGCAAAACGAAAGTGATATTATGTATAGAGTTGTTAGTATTCAGCAGTAAATATGATTCTGAATAAGCAAAAACGCAGTATAACAAAATGGAGTATATTTTTTCTTCCTGCTTGGTCTCCAAGCCGCAGGTAAGTTGCGAATAAATTAATGTATTATTATACTTTCAGTGCGCCTGCGTACAGTTTGCCTAACCATAGAGAGAGTTCTTGCAAAAGCAATTTTGGGCCAACAACTCAGCATGAACATTAAACGTTGAAGCTGCTTTTAAGCTTTTTTCTTGAAGCCATAGAGCGAGATGGGTACAAATTTTCAATAATACCAGTCCAACTTCAATTAGAGAAATATAATCGAAGATGGACTGTCCAGCTTCATTTTCTTGCTCATATCTCTTAGACGCGCTGTTTTTTGGCATGAAAATATGGCGTCAGCGCTGTCCTATATAGCCCCGCGTTTCCTTATATGCACGCGTCCCTTCGTCTTTGACGGAGGGACGCTCGTTGGGTGCCTCAATGTCCTTTCCCGCTGGTGTCCTTGCCCAATGGGGGGGGGGGGGGCAAGAACATGTGCGCGCTAAGGACAACACAACAGAAAAGCTTGCAAATAATGGTGGTTATTTAGACTTGCTTTCTGTTTTATCTTCAACTATTACGAAGAAATGGCCAATGAGTGCGCCAGAATAGAAGTTCAAAATAGCCAGAAAGTAGCCATGGAGCCAACCTGAAATTTTTGTCGCCAGACAGGGTCGGAAAGTAGCCAGTTTGGCGCAAAGTAGCCACCAATGGCAACCCTGTTAGACAGTGTCTGTGCATGTTCTGTTCTGTTGAAATGTTTTTGATGTCCATAGTCTGTGTTAATAAATTTCTCTAAAAACATTTAGTTTAGAAGGGGACGCTCATAGCATCCATCCATCCATCCTAAAGTTTTCTAGTACACTCTAGCTAAAGCATTTTTCCTCCATAACGTAAAAGGGCCGAGCAAGAAGAGGCGGACGCATGTTTTCCTTTTTTTCTGCTTTTAGTTAAGCACCGTGCGCGCTAGCAACCAAAGGTAGACGCGCGCCTCGCGTTTTGCGCGACTGAAACCCCTGATTCATATTGTCCGTCAAACGCATTTGCTGACAGCCCAAGGTAATTAAAGGACCACCATGGCTTCAGGGCGCCATTTTGCCATTAGCGACGGGAAGTAATTCACATGAACGTCATGCTGTATATGTGGTGATGCACATTGCGGGCATGGACTGCCAATTTCTTGTAAACTATGACATGATGTAAAGCTAATCATGCAATGACGCTCATTACAAGGATGACATGCCAGTTCGATAAAGGCGCACACTATACCTCGCGACAACTTTCTGTGGCAGCATAGCCAAAGCTACGTGGCCGGAGCTCCTGCACATGTGTTACTACGCCAAATAGTCCGTTTGCGGGCGATTTCAATTTCGGTTTCACAACCGCATCTAACATGAACGTCTTCGCCCGAACATCTAAGGTTGATGACATTATTTTTGAAATAGTGTTTTAAAAGATAGGCTATATATAGCTTCAATCAAAAGCTATAGGCCTTGAGGTACTTATGGATGCAGCAGTGAAGGAAATATACGTGGAATCATTCCTGTACTCTTCTGCGAATTCCATTATAACGTTTATCTGCCAGCGGTTCAAGCCCGCGTGCAAAGTGAGCCCCATACAGTAATGCTTGCATTTGTTTTGTTTTTGTTTTTTTGAAAGCAATAAAATATTCTTTATGTTATTCTTTAAAAAAAAAAGGCACGGCCGAGCAGGAACTGTGCGATAGGAAATTCAATGCAATGACAAGAAACCATGTCCTAAATTTCGGTCAATACAGGGTCGGTATCGTCGTTTTCCTCCTTTTGGAGACGCAAGAATTTTCCGGAGATGCTCACGTTATTTTGTTTGTGGACGCGACGTCATCGATGGGTCGCAGATATCTTGGCCACGACTGGTCACAGGCGGGCGTCTCACGTTCGTAAATCCACGGCCGTGGTAAATCCAAGCGGGTGAAACGCACTCCTTACTCGGCCAAGAACGCTGTTTTGGCAGTTAGCCGCATAATAGACATGAACGCGTCTGTTGCCCAAGCGAAACTTTTCACTGGTGATTTTATCCTCCATTATCGCTGTCATGTCAAAGCGCCAAGAACCGCTCCCACCGTAGACGCCGACGGGTACAGTGTTAAAGTACACGATCTTGGGCGCGTACGGTCACAATATCTTGGGCGCGTACGGTCACAAGCGGGCGTCTCACATTCGTCAGTTCAGGCGCGCGAAACGCACTCTTTACTCGGTCAAGAACGCTGTTTTTGCGCAGTCAGCCGCATAATAGACATGAACGCGCCTGTTGCCTAGGCTACTTACTAGTGTGCCGACCGCCGAGCGTTTTCAATGGGAGACGCTGGCACCGCCGGTGATGCCTTCCGCCGTAGACCACCAGACGGCGACACCCTTTGGGACCGTGCTATCCGAGTGGCGCGTCGCCCGCGCGTCGCTTGCGCTACGGACGCGCGTTCGTAAGCGCAGGCGGTTGCGGTCACTGAGTAAGAAATATTCCGTGGTTGCGGTAAACTTGTGGGGCTTTCTTGCTTTCGAACAAGTAGTGTATGGTGTCTCCGCATTTCACTGGCGGGTTTCTTTTCTGTGCGCACGCTTCGCACTTGTTTCATTTCACGGAACCGCGACGTCGTCATAGAAAACGAAGCATAAAAACAGCAGCTGTTTTGTCCCATATTGTACGAGTGGATAGCGCTCAAACAACGATCGAGTCTTATTTTTCAGTGCGCCTGTTGACACGAACGTTTAGCCGAGCGGGAATAGAATATTAAGAGGGCAAATCGAAGACCATCTCCGGTGGCTGTCGTTCGTGAGAGACACTTCAATAATTGCTGCGCTGAGCGTCGTACGTGATTAAACAGATTATTAGTAAAATCTATGTCGTTAGGTGATTAAACAGATCATTAGTAAATTGATGGTAATTAGCTACAATTTGCTGCAAACTTAGCATTTGTGGACATGTGGCGCATATAATAGTTTCAAAAATGTTTTGCTGCTTCCTCAGGAACCACGCATTTATTTATTGAAATTTTTCTAAGAAACACGTGGGATCGTTCAGTCTATTAAGGATAACTGTGCGTGCGATCATTTGTTAGTGCTACGAAATCGCATCCTTTCGATTACGCTTTGCAACCCAAATGTCCGCAACGCGGAACGGGCTGGGACAGCCCACCGGCGTCTCTCACAAGCGCGCACGCTGGCTCGAGACGCCGCTCGGTATGGCACGGTCCCTACGGCTATCGCCGTCTGGTGGCCGCCGGTGGAAGGCATCATTCTCCGTGCCACCGCGGCGCCCGCGGTCGGCACACTAGTAAGTATATTCTAGGCACTGTACCTAGGCGAAGCTTTGTACTGGTGAACTTATACTCGAAAATCGCTGTCATCGCAAAGCGCCAAGAACCGCTCCCGCCGTAGACGCTGACGGGTACGGTGTTACAGTACGCGATCTTTAGCGTGATTGCATCAGCAACAGTAGGCAACCGGAATGCCAACTACGTATGGAACGCAGTTTATGAAAAGAGTCATTGCTTTTACGTACAGTTTTCAATCGGAATATTGCTTTCAAGCGGCTGGTCTTGCGGAATACTGGCAGGTCGCCGTTGTCACTTTCAAGGTGGCTATCGCGAAGATAGACCCACTTGCGCTAATGGTATCACCAGCACACAGATTCTTTCTTGGCGATTGGATATGCGGGGAACAAATACTTTGACGACGCACGGTTCTCTTCGTTTCTTTCTGCTCGATGAATACAGGTCGCCTCACGAAAACGCACTCATGCTCGCTCACAAGCTTCGATGTGAACTTGCTGCAACCGAGCGACGCCATCGTTGTTTATCGGGTCAGGAAAGAGGTGAAATGACACCAGAAAACCAGAAACGGCACAAAACGAAAATCTCAGCACGGAATAAGCTTTCTTGATAACAATGGGAACAATCTTGGACATAATAACTATAACTTTTGTTTTTATGTTTTCCTTTATGCTACGTAGTATATAAAAGTTAGCGTTCGCGGACTACATGCAGAAGCGTAGTAAAAAACTGCGTGCTTAGGCTTCGCAGCCTTGGCTCTGCTGCCACAGAGAGTTGTCGCGAGGTGTATATGCCAGTCAAGCCATTGGTTTCACGACTCAATGATTTTCCTGGTACTCATGTCATTATGTGCGAATTTTCGCACGCCCCAAGCTGATGAAACGAACATGATAGCACTAATACGAGATGGAAGGATTGCTACTTGCACAAGGGCCTTGATTCCCTAGGAAATGCGCATATAAATGTCGGAGTGATTAACGGGACAGCATCACGAAGCTACCCAGTTTTAAGAAACGACGTGGACGATTTCGTTCTTCTAAAGCAGCAGAGCAGAAGGCTGTATCCAGCTGACCCCGCATGGTAGTGCTATTGGATCCAACTTGGAATTGAAGCATACATCAATGTCACGGTACGCGACCAACTCAAATGCTCTGCGATCATTTCAAACGACTGTCGATTTTTCACCAAGCTTTACAGCTGCTGAGACTGGTGAATGGTCAAAATTATGAGAAATGGTCAAACGCAGGAATCTTTTAACTGAAGATGTTATATACAGCCGGAATCTCTTATCACATCTCGTTTGCAATATTTTCCATGCGCTCGAGATGCTAAGCACGGCCGCTAAAAAACTAGCAGTTGTTCCGTGTACGAATACAGCCGATGATCGAAGATCCTTTATGCCAGGGGTCTCAAACTCAACTCATCCTGCGGGCCGCAGTCACGCAATTTAGTCCCGCAAGGGCCGGGGCAGTGAAGAAGGCATGACCGGGGGGGGGGGGGGGGGGGGAGTTTGATCAATTTGCTTGAAAACGCTGCCATTTGAAAGACAATTTCCCCATATCTCATATACAGGTAATTTCGGAAGGAGGAGGCTCGGTGCCAGGATTCCAAAAACACGTCGATACCTATCTCGAAACTGACTCAAATCTGAACGCCGATTGTGAAATATAATTTTTGTTTCACGGTTATGTTTCAAAACAAAGTGAACAAATGGGATGCCTCACGCAACAACGCGCTAAACCAGTCAGGTCTGTGTACCTCAGGAACATACTTAATAAGAGCAATAAAAGAAAATACGAGGGGCAAAGACAGTCATGAGAGGGCCGCGGGCCGCAACCGAGAGCCTGGCGGGCCGCATGCGGCCCTCGGGCCGCGTGTTTGAGACCCCCTGCTTTATGCGCTTGACCTCGCTGCTGGCTTTCATGAAGGCGGTAGGATGGATGGATACAACTTTATTGAAACAATTAAAGTGAGTGTGGTTGGGCCCCCTAGACGTCCGGAAGCCCCCCTGGCCGACATCTCAAGGCAGGCGCGGTCGACCAGTCTCAGCTGGTCGTCCGAGCCAGTGGCCCGAAGAGCGGCCTCCCACGAGGAAAAGGAAGGATTGGGAATAGGGTCTACCGCCAGCGGCTTTGGACAGCTCCACAAACAGTGGAACAGATCCGCCCGGGGAGCCCCCACAGGTGGTGCAATATGGTTGATGGAGAGCTGGGTAGAATAGATGAAGGCGGTAGGGTGGGGAGCGGGTGGGGAGAGCGTCTGCTGCGCTCGGTGGCGGGAACGACTGAGCGAGTGAGTGTGCGGCGCGCGCAGCGCGTGGAGAGGTGGGAGAGGGGTGCGAGCGGTGATGCGGCGGGGAGCTTCGACGGCGGCGGCGGAACGCCGCGCGCGGCGTTCGGCGCGCGCAGCGTTTCATTGTGCAGCGTTTCATTTTCATTGTCGTTTCATTGTGTGTTGGAGCTCCATCATTTTCGGCGCTTCGTTGAAGCGCCAGCGAATGAGAGCGCCGTGCATGTTGTACGCACACGCACGTAACGACTCGATTTGCTGCGTAGAACTTCTAGCACAAGCCCGGACGAGGAGGAGGAGGAGGAAAATAACTTTATTGTGTCCTGCGGAACGTGACTGGGTCGCGCAACCGGCTCCGTCCCTCGTGGAGACCGGCAAGTCAAATTTTCTGACATGAGAAACGATCTGTGGACATTCGATTCTTAGTAGACCTAACCATGAAATTTTGATAGTGACGGGAAACAAAACACGCCTTTTACTCAGGGTTGCGAGCCGTAGGGTAATTACCTTACTTGTAGGGTATTTTCGGAATTTTTCGGCCAGCGTAGGGTAGTAGGGCGGTGACGTAGGGTTATTTCAATATTTCGCTCGTCATTGATCAGTGAAAAATGTAGAATATCCGCGCGACATATCCGACGGTTACATTCCTGGAGAGATCCGAATTGGAACTGTCTTAATTCCAATGTCACCAGCACAAACGGCGGACGATAATACATCAAACATCCTTGTGCTCGGTTTTTTTTTCTCTGTCGTCTCCTATCTGTTCGTGGCGGGGAGGGGCTTTTAAATTTTGCGACTGTGGTCGGCTTCAGTTATTAAGGCGAAAGCTTTAGATGCCCCATCATACACGACAAGTGATGGTCGGCGTCAACGGGAGTGTTGCAAAAAATCGTCATGATACAACCACGCCGCCTTCATGAAGTCATTGTGAGGCAACTGTGGCATCACAATGTGACGTCAAATGATGGCGTCATCAGATGTCATCGTCGCACGGTAATAGGTGGGCCGATCCCGGAGGCAACCAATACGTCTGAACGTCGTAGAGCGTACGTTATCTGTACGTTATCATTGTTACACGGTGCTGTTTCTAGGTGTGGGGTAAAACGTAGGGTAAACATCCACAATGCGGAGGCGAATCGCTTTTTTTTTTTTGCCACTTGTTTCGAAAAGTGTCCGAAAAGAGCAAAATACCTTACCCATAGAATGAACTTATGCATCGGCATTATCTCTGTGTCTTGATTTAGCCTCAACCTGTTGCGAATGACTGCAGCCGATCCCTGTCGTGAAAACTACAATAACCGATGCGTTGTTAGCCGTGCCACGTGTCGTGACCAACATCAGATATATTATTTTTTTTTTGTTGCTCGAAACTAATGGAACCAAACAACAAATGACGAATGCATTCTGAGCCTAAGATGTGATTTCTTTTATGCAAAAAATGGAACATGAATAATTGCACAATAGTTCCACGTTTAATTAGATGTTAATTATTAAAGTTACTTAAGTTCGCAACAAGTACGTATTACTTCATTTTCTTTCTTGGAATGTAATGTCTAGTACCTCGGAGTCGATCGAATTTGACACATTTGCAGACAGTCCATTATAATTAACGCCTGACTGAACTATATACATTAACAGAGCAAATTCAATGTTTGCGAGCCGCGTTCTATTACTGTTTTTAGCCGTGTTCCGGGGTAAGGATGGTTGGTTCTTTGCGAGTGTCAATTTAAGCGTCTTTATTAAATAACCATCTGCTACACGGCGCCATGCAGACGCGCGTGAGGTACTTAATTTGCCTTCCGTCTGAAACATGCAAAACGTAATGGTGCGCCGGCTAATTAGGTTGGCGTGGGCCTAGCTTCGTAATTAACGCTCCCTTGTGTCTCAAGCGAAAGCGAATCTAATTCACCCTCTGGGACCCGTTCCTACTGTACTAGTTCCGAGTACAACGAACGAATTGCTGTTTTTAATCAGCAAGACTGAACAAATCTATTAAAAAATAATTTCACAGGTTCTGTGCATTCACCTAAGAAGACTCGAACGCTAAAGCCGTATTCTTCCTTTCCTTCTCAGTCAATGTGTCGATCCTCCCCCACTCCCCCCGCGGAAAGCTTTCTGCACCTGACGTGGTCTTGTACAACGTCCAGGTACGGTACGCCTCGGTGGAACAGTGGCTACGGTGCTCGGCTGCTTATCCGAAGGTTGCGGGTTCGATCCCGGCCGCGGCGGTCACTTTTCGATGGAGGCAAAGGTCTCCATCGACATGAAACACAAGCTACGTACGTGTGCGCGAGCTATCGAGGCGCTGGACCCGCAGGAGCACCGGTATACGCTGACAGTGATGAATGACAGGGGAACGCAAACGAAGACTAGGGATCAAAGCAGCTGACGACATTGTGTGTACGTACGCCGGGATATCCTCGGCCTCTTCAGAATACGACGCGTCCGGCCAATATACATGTGTGAAGTGTGTGTGTGTGCGCGCGTGTGTGTGTGCGTGTGTGTGTGCGTGTGTGTGCGCGTGTGTTTGTGCGTGTGTGTGTGCGTGTGTGTGCGTGTGTGTGCGTGTGTGTGTGTGTGTGTGTGTGTGTGTGTGTGTGTGTGTGTGTGTGTGTGTGTGTGTGTGTGTGTGTAATAATGGTGGGGCTGAAAAAAAAGGCAACTTTGCACTACTGGTGCCAAGCCTGAAGCAAGTGCGGAGCTGAGCAGCCGTCTCTGTTTCTCTTCGGTTTTCTCTCTTTTCTCCTCTCTTTCTTTCTTTTTCTCTTTTCCAGTCTTGTCTGATTTTCTTTCGCCCTTTATTTCTATCTATTTCTATTCTTCGTCCTATTATTTTCCGTTTTCTTTCTCTCTCTTTCTATTTCTTGCTTGCTTCCTCTTTTTGTCTACTTTCATACCTGGTTTTGCCTGCGTTACGTCAAGAAACGACAGCATACGATAGCCCGGGCCCCTAATGTGCTCCGAACTTAATATCATCATCAAGGCGCTCGAAGAACCAGAGGAAGAAGACTTCACCTTGGCGCGAGCGCGGGCTAAATATGCTACAGATAGCTAAGCTAACGTGGTTTTGCCTGCGTTACACCAAGCGACGACGACAGCATACGATAGCATACGACAGCCCGAGCCTCTAAAGTGCTCTGCACTTAAAAGAAATGCCCCAGCCTGAAGAACGGCCGGAGTTCAAACAATCAGAGTCGGGACCGAAGAGACAGCGCAGCCCGATAGAACGGGCATAGATGGTGGCCACAATTTGCAGCGCGCACACCTCCACCGTGCCGGCACAACTTTCAAGACAGAATCAGTGTGTGCACTAGTGATGCAGAACTATCGGAAAATAGACTATCGATAACATCGATAGTTTCTTTTGAACTATCGATAGTGTAAAGAAACAATCGATAGTACAACTTACGATACTGTTCTTGATAGTGCAATCAATAGTACTGTCAGTAGTAGTAATGTCGGTAGTATTACTACCGAAATTACTATCAATAGTATCAATAGTGCTTTGAATAACTCTGCTGTTGGCGGCCGGGGCGAAATTTTTTGGCGAAACAAGTATTCCAGCAGTGAAAATGCGGCAATATGTCCGTCAATAAATTCATATTTAAAAGTAAACATTTACACCTTACAATTAACAAACCTATTTCTTGATATTTTGACTTCAAAATTACAAAATGCGATACAAATTTAAAGCCGCACAGTACCGTCAATTGTAACTGTCTCGTTTCCTGTACACCTGAATATTTCAACTTAATTGTCATGTGTCAGCCAAAAATCATCGTGAAGGAGCGCAAGCATGTCAACATTCGTGCCCTTCAGCCTGCTCCTCCTGCTCCACACACTCGGGGAATCAAGTTGATGCTGCAATGAGTTCGCGCGGTTGGTTTTATACTAACGGTCGTAGTGTAAAACCATCGATAGTATCGATAGTATAAACTATCGATAACGCTATCGATAGTTTCTTTTACCATTTATATTTCGATAGTACAGAACTATCGATAGTATCGATAGTGCCATCGATAGTACTGCATCACTAGTGTGCACCCCTTGAAGTTCGCACATTCCGTGGATTTGCAGTACCCAGAAGCAGGCATAAGAAGGAGCCAGTGCTTTAAACTGCCACTTTTTATATTTCTTGCTGCCTGAAAACGACGAAATTATAATGTTAGGTACTCGGCCAGAAAGCTTTTGTTTGGCTCGGGTCAAGTTTCTTTTTGCAGAGTTTTTCCTTCCTTTCAATTAAGTCGCGTGTATTTGCGCTGGCGCTTATTGAACTTAGACCCCGCGGTGCTTAACAGCCGAGTGTCTTACCCATTAGGCTAATTGTGCAGGCATTTGATGGCAGGAGTATTCGGGGAGGCGAAGCGTCCTCTCGCCCTAATTTAAACAAAGACGAGCGCCGAGGTGTTGGAGAGGAGAAATTGGAGAGGGGAGAGAGCACAAGTGGCAGCCACCGCCAACACTTAAGCAGACAGATACACAAGTTTCACACAACCAGTAGTAGTTCCGAATATACGTGAAGCAATTCTTCAATGTGAATTAGTACCGATGATCACGTTACGGTATAGGGTCACTGATCATGTTTTCGCTATAGGAGGCTGACCTCAAGAACTTCTAGGTCTGAATTTTTTAAATGAAAAAAAAAAAAAAAAAGAAAACAGGGCCAATGCAGAACGCGAAAAAGGGAAAGTACACGCAGGCAAACCACTGTCTAGCAATTGAATGTTTTATTGATTCGACGCAACGCACAAGAAGAGTGCCGGGACATCAACAGCACGTGAAATATCAAGCCTCACTCGCGATATATGACGATGATTATGATGATGATATCTGGCAGTTAATGGCAAACGGGCAAGTGATAGGGCAGAATGGTGCGTTAAAAATATGATTGTCACATAGCGGCATCCGCATTAACAGATTGTGCTACGAACATGGGCGTCGGCAGGGGGGTGCAAAAGGGGCACTTGCCCCCCCTCAAGCCACTCAAGCACTTCCCCACACCCAAGCTATGCCAGTGCTCTCCCCCCTCTCCCAGCCGCGATGCAAAAATGGTTTGCCAAGAGAACATTCCCAAGAGAACATTCTGCCGACGACCATGGCTACGAATCCCACCCGCATAGGACATTTAACGTGGCGGCGTCTTTCAAGGAGCTCGAAACAGATTGCTGATCACAAACTGGCTCACTACCCAAAAACATTGCAGGGTGAAATGGGAATATTCTCACCATATGCTTTGTATATGTGCATTACATGTGCATGATAGTCACTATGCATGGATACAAGGTGTCGAGGCTATCAATGAATTCCAAATGTACGATTCATAACGTTTAGATGACCGGATGTTAGCAGTGGGGCTCGCCCAATTTATGTGGCATGTATAAGCACTAGGAGTCAATTGTGCCTGGCACATTTTAACGCGATAGCGTTAAAGAGCTCGTTTCGCAGAAATTCCGGCGTCGGCATCGGCGTCGGTGTCGGTGTCGGCGTCGGCGTCGTTGGTTGTGAGCGAAAAATCATCATCTTGTCCGTGACCGAAAAATCATCATCTTGTCCGTGACCGAAAAATCGAGAAAGATGCAAATAAAATAAATAATAAAAATTTCCGGGTCCGAGTGAGGATCGAACCCGGGTCGTCTGCGTGGCAAGCAGGTGTTCTACCACACAGCCATGCCTCTGCTTGGAAATACTGTGAAAATAACTTCCTCTGCTTGGAAATGCAGTGAAAATAACTCCCATGCTTCCCAAACGCAAGCGTCCCTTATATAGGCGTCGCAATATAACATGTAATATCCCAGGAATATTGCGTGGTACAAGCGTACATTGCCATCGGGTGTCAGAATATGTGACTATCATAACTATTCCATAGTTTAAAGCCAGCCACCCATTACAAACGGCACACACCTTACAGCGCGTATTCCCTTAACACCGCGTAGTGGGTGCATAACAAGTTCGAAAACGTTTCCCACATTTGCCGCGCATAATTTCTCCTGGTTTAAAGCATACTACCCATTACATAGTATGCACTAAGTGTTTGAAGTACGCACTAGGAACGGGATATCGCTATCGCGTTCAACTCTTAAAGGCGAAGCTTAAGGGTCCCCCCAATTTTTTTATTACGTAGTCTTAGATTCCGAAGGTATTCTTTACTTCAAGACGCCAGAAATATGAAATTATCCATTCCAGAGTGACGCCATCTTTCTTTTGCCTGGAATAACAAATGATGTCCCATTCGAAAACTGGAAGTGGCTATTAAAAAATTTCAATTCCATATAGCCCCTGTTAATTTCTATTTATACAGGTCTGGTCTGGTGGTATCTCCCATGTACTATTACTGCCAAGAACGTGAGAACATTGATAATTTTTGCTTACGTGCCGTCGTTTTACTCGCCATAGAGCAAAGCATTTCGAAAAGTTATTCAGAAACTTAAAAATTACTCTGAAATCTCAAAATATTCTTTCCTTTGGGGCGTCTTCTCTGGGATTCAGCAACAGGAATGTCTGCTCAGCTATATGCGATTTTGTCGTTGACACCAGAAGAATTCCCTGTTGGCATTATTCCCTATCAAATTTTTGTACTTCAGAATTCCTTTCATAAGTTCATTATTTCCGTATTATTGTATTATTCCATATAGACAGGTCATTCGTAAATTTTCGTTTATTCCTGTGGCGATCAATTTTTTCCTCATTCCTTTTCAAAATTAAAAAAAAAATTCCTCTTATATTAACCGCCTGTTTCATGGTTCCTCCCCCGTAGTGGATGGGAGACAAAATTCAAGTTACAAGCAAGCAAGCAAGATTCTGTGTCTACAGGATCATGGAGGAAAGAAAGAATGAAGAAAGCTAAAGGGATCTTGACGTCAGAATCTTGAAGCCTGGCCAAATATTCAAGCAGGAGCTCGCCAAAAATTCTACCATGAACATGGAGTACAAGGAGGCAGCGGCTTCGGATGAGGTCGGCTTGCGGACGCTGTGCGCGCTCCCTACGAAACTCTTTTAACAGCGGCACTCTGTAATGTTGAGGCGTGGCCTCCGAGATTAGCAACGGCGCGCCGCCGGCTAATCTCGGAGGCCATGGTTGAGGTTAATTCCTGCGGAGCATAACACAGCTCGTAACACAGCGGGTAAGTGCCATAGAAATTAGGCAAGCCCCACTACTGATTTCCGGTCCCGTAAACGTTATCAATTCGAAATTTCGAGCAGCATCGATGAGTTGACGTCGCTAAGACTGATTAAACAGTGCAGATGTTGGCAAAGGTACTATAGTGCAAAGTCGAGCAATGAAACAGCAGTGGGATGCCAACAGCTTCGCCGTTTAACCAGTCTTCGCGAAGTTAGGTCAGTGAAATCGCTTCAATTTTTTTCCACGATGCATATGAAGGACGAATTTTCATTTCGCCCAGCCGTATAAAGCTTCGCTGTAAAACGAAAATACGACCACAACTTCACCGTGAAACCACAACTTTCCTTTCGTAAACACTGCCTCCGCTCTCAAAGCATTCCTGTTCGCGAAGTAATGGGACGGCACAACTCTCGTTTCAAGCAGCGCAGAGATAAAAAAGCGTCGGGAAAAGCAATGGGCGTGGTCTGATACGCTGTACAGACGCCACATCAGCTTGAAACTCTTTTTCAAAGGAACACGCTGCCTGCCTGCCACTCGCACTCGTCTTCCATGAATAACAAACTCGAGCCACTGCGCGGTAAGGAAACTTGGAAGACGCGTTCCTGGTTTTTCTCCGAGCCGAAACGTCAACATCAACCCTTTCGCTGCTGTCGCGTCGCTCTGACGGGGTCGCGAACTAAGAGCTTCGGGCTCGCATCAGCGGTGCTTCGTACAGCTTGCGCCGCGCACGTCTTCTGAGCTTCAAAGCAAGCGAACGGGTTTTCCTGTTTTTCTTTTTGTTTGTTTCAAGGCACGCTGAAAACAGCTGACGCGTGAAGGGACACTGACTCGTACCAAAGACGCCTATTCGGATATAGTCCCTCCATGCTGCGGCTTTTCTATGCAGACTAAGCAATACGTACGCATAATACATCGGTTATTGCGCAGACTTTTTGCGCATATATGACGTTCACAGGGCTCAGCATTCCTTCGAACGAAGAAGCCGATAGACTGAAGATGCAAGAAACTTTCGAGTGCATTATTTTGCGAGCAGCTGATTGCGTGTGTCGTTCTCAAACAGATACTGACACCCATTTCGCAAGCTGTCCTTGCTCAGCTATACATACCTCCAGCATACATAGACGGCTCTGAGAAATTGGGAACCCCAAAAAAGGCTGATGTTTTATTTCGACATTAAAGGACATCTAAACCTCCCAGAGGTCGAAATTTGGGGTGTTGCAGTTGTGCAAGAGTCTTCTACGACGGACACGCAGCCGTCAGCATTTTTCGAAACGGTGGCGTAATAGCGGAGTTGCAGGCGTTTGATGATCCAATAGAGGACCTCACTCTTTCCTTCGCTATGCTCCGTCGTTTGGCTAGTCTCTCCTCCTGGCCAAGTGCTCCTAATCACAGTGCGAGGAGGAAGAGCTGTGAGCGTGCGTACCTGCTTGCAGACAAACATGTTCTTTTTTTTTTTTTTTTTGGATGACGTGAGCAGATGACAAGGTTGACGTCACGGGGAACGCTGAGAGACTGAGGATTGCCGAAAGCTTCGGAGAGGAGAAGGGATTGTTTCTTCGAATTCGTGGGGCGTCCGCGGCTCGTAGCACCGCCGCGTTTCGCAGCGTTGATCGTGACGGCTTTCTGAACTTAATGCGCGTTTACTTCAAATGTTAAAAACCACAAATAAGGGAGTGGTACGGAGCAGAATAAGTAGATATTACGTGTAAAGCTTTCAAAGAAAGTATATGCACGTTAGAACGCATTCTCTGGGAATGCGGTTCACTGGGGCCCGGTATTACGCGTGACCGCCTCGAAAGGCTCATCTAATCGCCGACATACGACAATCAAGTCCTGGCTGTCCAGTGCGCCCACGATAGGGCCAGGATGGTTGACCTTCTGTGTTCCCGTTGTGGTAGTAGCCAAGTTGGTGCATTCGCATCACGTACAGGATAAATAATAAAATTTTGAAGAAGAAGAAGAAATGTTAAAAAAAATTATCGGAATTGGTTTAGGAGCCCTGTCAGGTCAATTTTCGTTTGGAACACCAACATCGACATCGACACTAGCGTGACGTCAGCCTACAAGTATCAATTCTGGTGACATCACATTCCAGTATGGCTAGTTGTAATGGCGTCAGGTACCAAAATATGCAAAATGAGCGCTTGTGCGTCAACAATGGAAGTCACAAAGCTGAGAGGCTGTGGAAACGTACGTCACGATCTCTTGGTCGAGAACGTGACGAGAGGCTCAAACGTTGTCGTGACGTCAGGATAGTGTAGGAACCGAAACTAGCTTTGAAAAACCGGTTGTAATTGGTGTTTCAAAGACCACTCACGCTTAGCAGTACATTTTATAGGTTTTTGAGTGCTTGGACCTTTCATTTGATAG